>JANTPZ010003948.1:0-11528 GCA_025593235.1 Vachellia pachyceras
ATGATGATGATCATGGGGAAATAGAACAAACAGAGGAAAGAGCCCTGAAGATAAGCTTGAGAAGGAGAGACAAAAGGTTTGTGAGGTTTTGAAAAGCTAAATATTTAGCAAACAAATCCTGACAGTATTGACAGGATTATGGATTATGTCTCAACGCTATTTTATTTTCAACAGAAATCTCGGCATGAGGGACAAATGTTATTAGACGGCTTAACATTGGCACTAGCTACATCATTATAAAAGGGAGATTCTTCTATAATTCTCCTCATTCATTTCAAAGATTTTCCTTCATCTCTCCCCTCTTTAAAATAATGCGTATGTAAGTTTTTACCATCATTGACATGAATACACTGCAAAGTCACAGTATAAGTTCTTCTTTTATCTATTTTGCTTGTATAATCTACTGTGCAATTTGACATATATATAAATTTTTTTATCAGACACCCTGTAAATGAAATCTCAGTTTTCTTTTGATATGCAGGTTAACATTATTATGGAAGGCTTGGAAATACAAGTTGTTGCTACTTACAAAGACTGGGAATTTACTCACATTCTATACATTATAATAATATAGCAATAGAAGCCTGAACTGCTCTTTTTTCCTGCAATTACTAGAGAGGCCTATCACGGTACGTAATTCCAAGTTCCCTTTTACGTATAATTTTTTATATTACTATATCTCATTCTCATGGACTAATCTAAAGCAACATTTTCATGCAAACTCTATGCAGCAAAGTTTCATCATTCCCTCATGAATGTTCTTCGACTGGTGCTGCTGGTGCAACCGCACTATATTGAGCACAACCCTTGCACAGCAAGATTTCACCTGTCTATGATATGCAAAAGGTAATAAAATTATTCTCCCTAAACAAATGCAGTAATGGAAGATCATTGAAAGAAACAACCACCACAAAACAAATGGTTTCACCATTCTGATATGCAAAAGGTTTCACCTGTTTATGGGGCTTTAGTGAAGAAGCCTTGCTGGCTTTTCTCTCTCAATCTCTATATAAATCCTTTAAGATCATTGAAAGAAACAACCATCATTTTGTAATCATGGAAATCATCAGCAACAATCATGGGTAAGTTTCATCATGAGTACTCAGCAACGATCATGGGTAAGTTTCATCATGAATTGTAATCATGGAAATCATCAGCAACAACCATCATTTTGAAAGAAACAACGATTTGTACAATTCATCAGGGGCAAGTTTCATCATGAGTACTCAGTCACGGTAGTAGGAAATCATCAGCAAGTTAAAAATAATAGTAATCATGGAATCAAAGCCATCATTTTGTTTACATATTGATAATCATCACTTGATCCTCCTGACTGCATTATAGAGTGAAAACAGAGAACAAGAAGCAAGCATCAACCAGAAATGGATGCCAACTCTTATTTACATAAGACAACATAATGATATTTCAGCAACACAAAACAGAGCCACATTTCAGCATAATGGTTTTCAACCATCACAGATGCAAACGAGGGTTTTTGATGCCGCCAAAGCTAGAAGAATTGCAAGGGAAATGAGGGCATACCAGAGCTGAACCAACGATGAGGTAGAGCGAATGGAATCGGACAAGGCAGAACAGAGGTCGTCGGTGAGAGGAGAAACTCGCCGAACAAGATGAAGATGAACAAGGCGAAACACGGCGAACAAGACGAAGACAAACAAGACAACGACCAAAGGACACGAGAAATGAAGAGGTCGCCGGTGAGAAGAGGAGCCTTCGAATGTTGTCGCCGGCGAGAGCAACGATCAACGGTGACGACGGAGCTCAGGCGCGCACGGGAAAAATGAAATTGCTGCCGTCTCGAATCCATCGAGTGGTAGGGCACAGGGGGCGTTTGGGGGGTTTAAAACGTATTTTATTTATTTTTTATTTTTTAAGGGACGAAACGACGTCGTTTCGTCCCTGATTAATGAAAAAATATTAACCCATCTGACCCGCCCAACCCGACGGGTCAGCCAGGTTAATATCGGTTCAGTCCGGTTTGAACCGGTTTGGACTGAACCGGAGTCAGACACCAAACCGGACCGGTTTCCAGTTCGAACTGGCCGGTCCGGTCCGGTTTCACATTCCTTGCTATTGAGCACCGGCAACAATCAAATCTCAACCAAAAGTTAAAGGAATGGACATCATTGATACAAGAGAAAATACCAAATTTTGAATTGAAACCATATCTAAAAATACATTTCAAGGTGTTGTGAGAACAACAAAATACCAAATTTGCAAAAGTCCAATCAAGTTTCTCCTTTACATGTCTATTTTCCCAAGTAAATTTGTCTCCCGCGCAATCCATTTCAAGAAGTCCTGTCCTATGGATGCAATCCTTGAAAGAATTAATGGTTGTGATGTTCATTGGGGCACCACCTGATTTATCCTCCACCGACAAATAAGCATTGAAGTCACCCATCATAAGCTAAGGTCCTTGCAAATTGCTGCTTGTATTGATCATATCATTCCACAATCCTACTCTTCTCCTTTGGCATGGTTCTCCATAGACAGAAGCAAGCCAAAACTCATTGCCATTGCATTTCTCTTTAACTCATACATGAATTAGCTGAGAGGTTGAGAAGGTATAATTTATCGTGAAGTCCCTATCATTTTGCTTATATAGAAGGGCTAAGCTTTTAGATAGCATGTAAAAGGCATGCGGTATAAAAAAATTTAAAATAGCATTTTGAAGGAAGGGAGGTACGTAGTTTTTTAGACTGCATAATTGAGGAAGCGATCTAAATGGGCAAGTCTTTAGACCGATAGGTAACAAATGGTCTAAATAATTTAAGTTTTTATATCACATCTATAACAAGCAGTATAAATAATTTAAGTCTTTAGACCGCATCTATAACAATCGGTCTAAATGATTTCATAATATTTACAAAACTGTCACGATTATATTTTTTAGACCGTATGCATAAGCAAAAGGTCTAATAATTTCATAATATTTTTAAAAATATGACCGATCATATTTTTTAAATAGCATCCCCGTAAACAATATATATAGGGTGGTCTAAATGTCTCTTTTTACTAGTGCTGGTAGGATTATTTACACACATAACGTGTAATTATTTTCCAACTTCATAAACCTAATAAATAAAAAATACATATACTTGCATTTTTGTCAACGTCCCAATTTAATTAATACACAAGGGTCGTTCATATCGAAATTTATATGAAATTTAATCAATATAATCTATATGAAATTTATAAGCACCCTTCTCAATCATACGCTACGAACTATACGTGTCCTTTTAGGCTAAGGGTAATTCGTCACTCCATTTCTTGTTCAACATTTTATTCCATTTTGTGTAATTTTTCTTACATCACCATTTGAATAGGATTTGAAAATTAAAAAAAATATATATTCACAACCATCACCTCAAAACTTTTGAATTATTATTCATTCCATGAGGAAGAGATGCTAATTAAAGCCAAAGTTGAAGCTGCACATGAAAAGACTGGATTATAATTTTCTTGCCGCGTTAAAACCGAGCGAGGCCTCTAACTCTAAAGTTTGTGAACACAGAGTATTCTATATAAAGTTGAACTGAATTGACCCGAACTGAGGCGAGGTTCATGAATGTGTTAAATGATGAGGATTTAAGTAAGATGGGCTCCGTTTACGAGCCTAAAAGAGCCTCAACTTTAATCCTAATCCAAAGGCGGAACCTCAGAAGTCAGAATATTCAAACCCAAAATGCCATGATGGTCAGTAATTTGCTACTAGTGCACTACCTCCAACGCAGTAATTAATATGGGAACTGATTTTAGAAAGAGGAATGGATGGAATAAAAATTAAAAAAAATGCGGTAAAGCACAGAGAGAGAGAGATGGAGGGTTATAATTTTAAAACCGACCATCCTATTTTATAGGGAAACATGCAGTCTGGATTCATGTGAGGCGAAAGGCAGGCACCAATCATATCGCTCAATCCATTGCCAATAAAACTCTTGAGCATTTTCAATTTCATGTACTGTATTATAATAATACACACAATAATTGAGGCAGTAATTTATGAGTATTCCCATGCATGTGAAAGCCAATAAAATAGAAGTAAACAAAGCCTCCCCAGTCCCATTATCAAAGGGGATGCACTGTTCCATTGAGATGCACCCTCTGCATTCTATTGGGGAGGGGTTGCTTCTTCTGCCAATGTTTATCATCAAGCAAATAAAAAACTAAATCGGATATGTCACTGTCAGAAGATTGGCTTGTTTATGGGGTTTCAGATTCCCCCAGATAAGGTTATACTATTATTTCTGCCTTTCCCTTCAGTTCTGCTACTTGGGATGCAACCAAAATCATAGCCTTAATATTAGATTAAATCGGACAGGCTTTGAATGGAAGGTAACAGTAACGGGCTGGCTTGGATACAAGTGAATGTCTCTGTCAGGGCATGATTAGAGTGAACGGCACCGTCACAATTTAATCAGTGCTGGGATTAAACTATGCGATGCGAATTGTTTATCCTTAAACTGCATTCCCAAAGCTGGGAATCTGTCAAAATATTCATGCAGTTGAGGCTAGGCCTGAGAGTTGGGTCTTCCATGAAATGGGGTCAAGCTGATAGCTCAATGGCAATCATTGTGTTTAGTTACATGGAAATAGTTAGTCAAAATCAGGGGGGTGATTGTCCAGGTGTGGTATTTGATTTTAATCCTACATGAGAAATGATGGAGAAGGGAAGGTATATCATATACGCATGGCAGAGAAGGGTGGGAAGAAGGAAGAGGGTACGGATGAGTGTGAACATTAATTAATTAAATCATTAGTACGAATGAATACAAATACAATGGGTGAAGGGGGTATTAAAAAGGAATCACGTGGAAGCAAGAGGCGAGTGAAAGAGCGTGCGCCATGTGCTTCTGTGCTGTGGATCGACTGTTTGTTTGATAAGGAAACCCAAAAATCAAAACCAGAGATGTTCCTTTCTTTTATAACCTTATCTCACGGATCTTGCCCCTCTCCATTCTCTCTTCCTCCGGCCCCCACTTCTTTATATTTTATTCTCTTCGGTGACATCTTTGTGCCCACTGTATATAAGCCCCTGCACTTGGCCCTCCTTCCAAACACAGTCTCCATTCGCATTCAAGGCCTTTCAATTACACAGGTTCTTAATTTCGATCACACATGGCCTCTTGGAAGAAGACCATCACCTCCCCCTTCAGGAAAGCCTGCACTTTCTTCAACAACCAGCCAGCCAGGGATCATAAGAAGTCTCAATCAGGTTCGTAATTCTGCACAATACATGCCCCTCATCCAAACCTGTTCCGGGCCTAGCCTATATCAGGTGTTCAATTCCTTGTTATTTTATACGCAGGGCAAGATAACAGAATCATGGATCTGCATGGTGAAGTCATGGCATGTGGCTATGAAGATGTTCAAGTCATGTGGTCTATCTTGGATAAGTCCAAATCCACAGCCTGCAATTTAGCCTCTTCATGACAAGTCTCACTGTCCCAGAGAGATTTGCTTATGGTTTCCGGATCACAGGCTGGCTTTTTTAGAATCTGCTGGTATGATTGTAATTGTGTCTGTAGAAAATTCAAATTCAAAAGGGTCTGATATTAGTATGTGTAGGCGATTGGTAGGTTTGGGTCAGTGGCTCCATCTCCTAAGACAGAGGTGGTGGGAGATTCGCCCTGTAAGTTTTGGAGGTCACAATGTTATTACATAGGGAATCCCCATGACTGATGATCAAGAGTCATGGCGAGATTTTTTTTTAATGGAAATCAGATTAGATTATTTTCTATTATATAGATTTTGCCTTACGATCTCTGCACGAGTAGTAGTATAGGATTTATTTCATACTTGTGAGGGGCCCGTATATCCTAACCTAAACATGAAGGTAGAATTAAGTCTTAATAGTACTCTGGCTACCAATTTTAACAAATGTAGAAAGAAGGCATTCAAACTGATAGCCAGAATAATGCAATCAAAATTATCAAGGAAGACGCAACAGTCAAGATCACAAACTAGACGATACATTTTCCAAGATGCCGGGGCTTAAAGAAAAAGGACGAATCTAGTGTCATTTAGTATACAAGAGAGTGAATGGAACCGTTCAATCTGATTCTGTCTTTCTGCTTCAAGCCATGCAGCCTTCAACATCAGAATCAAGAAAGCGATCCCAATATTGGAGATATTCACATGCCTGTTTTTTTGTTAAGGAAATTTTGGGGGAAGATCGGTCACTAATTTTGACAACGAAGAATAACGGCTAGTTAATTGAGAAATTACCTAATCTATAAAGGATGAAAAACACAAGGAACTTTTTTTAGTCGCGCGTTAAAAAAAAAATTGAAAATATCGTTCTCAATCACAAATATGTAGGTGGTTTGGCCAAACCTAACCTCGTTGCCAATTAAAAATCCTTTGAAGCCATACTGAAGTCTAGATGCACCCACATCATTTCGCCCTGGAAATGCGCATGCCATTTTGTACAATTACCTCATACCTCTTTATGTTTACCGAAAATAGGTTCAAGTCTGATTCCTCTCTCGTTGTTTGTGTAAAATGGTTCTCAAATGTCCTATTTTTAACATTATTGCCAACTGATCCCGTTGGGAATAGTGTTAGACATAGTTGAAGGATCATTATAGGATATGTACATAGTTTCAAGTCTGTATTTGTATCTAGCTGGAGAGTCTCTGCTCTGCATGTATATTCAGATACCTGTGTTGGTTGAATTAAAAAGTTTGATTCGATTGATTTTTATTCTGTTGAGACAGAGAGGGATACAGTTAATCTGTTGGTCTGTTAAAGTATAAAACGAGAGATTGGGGGCCATTTTGAAGCGGTGATGAATGAAGAAACGAATTGTTGGGGGGGTGGAGGGGGAAGTATACGTAGAAGAAGGAAGAAGGGGGCGAAAGCTATAAAAGGAAAAGGAGAGGGGAGGAGGGACGTCCACATTGGGAGAGCAGCGCATGCATGGTTGTGTGCTTGCGCGCCCTCCTCTGATCTCCAACGTCTAGCCCTTTTCACTCCTAGCTATTCTTAGCATCCATCTTCGTTTCCCGCTCTGTTACTCTCCGCATAATTGCTTCCTCTCGTTCCCTTTCCCCTTTCCATGCATGCATGCTACCTAGCTACTTCCTTTTCGCAACCTCCATTTTTCTTGTTTCATTTTCTTGCTTCACAACTGATTCCTCCTCTTCCTCCTTCCAATGGCCACTCCCATTACTCCTCCGACATGCCCCGCCCCCACGAAGGCCACCTCCAATGGCTCCTTCCAACACGAGAATCCCCTTGACTACGCTCTCCCCCTCCTGATCCTCCAGATATGTCTCGTCGTCGCCTTCACTCGCTTCCTTGCCTTCCTTTTACGTCCCCTCCGCCAGCCTCGCGTCATTGCCGAAATCATTGGAGGAATCATACTAGGCCCTTCTGCAATTGGCCGAAGCCACACTTTCCTCAACACCGTCTTCCCCGAGAAAAGCTCCACCGTTCTCGACACCTTTGCCAACGTTGGCCTCCTGTTCTTCCTGTTTCTCGTCGGCCTCGAGCTCGACATGCGTTCCATTCGACGTACTGGCCTTAAGGCCTTGGGCATTGCAGTTGCTGGAATCTCCGTCCCTTTCCTTCTTGGCATTGGCACCTCTTTTGTTCTTCGCTCCACCATCTCCAAAGGCGCCGAACCCATCGCCTTCCTCATCTTTATGGGAGTTGCCCTCTCCATCACCGCCTTTCCCGTGCTCGCTCGCATCCTTGCTGAGCTCAAGCTCCTCACCACCGACATTGGTCGTATAGCCATGTCTGCCGCTGCCGTCAACGACGTCGCAGCCTGGATTCTTCTGGCTCTTGCCATTGCCCTATCTGGCTCTAACGCTTCTCCGCTCATTCCTCTGTGGGTTTTGCTGAGCAGTGCTGCTTTTGTCCTTTTCTGTATCTTTGCCGTTAGGCCTGTTCTCGCATTCATGGCCAAGCGTTCCCACGAGGGTGAGCCTGTTAAGGAGCTCCACATATGCATCACTCTCACAATAGTCCTAGCGGCTAGTTTTGCTACTGACGCCATAGGCATTCATGCCCTGTTTGGTGCATTTGTAATTGGCATCGTCATGCCCAAAGATGGTCCTTTTGCAGGGGTCTTGATTGAGAAGGTTGAGGACATAATCTCTGGCCTCTTCCTGCCTCTTTATTTTGTGTCCAGCGGGCTGAAAACAAATGTGGCGACCATAAGTGGGGGAACTTCATGGGGGCTATTATTCCTGGTGATATTTACTGCTTGCTTGGGAAAGGTTGTGGGCACGGTTGTTGTGGCTACTCTGTGTAAAATGCCTTTCCGAGAAGCCCTTGCCCTTGGTTTCCTTATGAACACCAAAGGCCTCGTAGAGCTCATCGTTCTCAACATCGGCAAGGATCGCAAGGTATCTCCCTCGCAGCTTGTTCTTCTAATATCACAGTTGGACTGAAACCCTTACTCAAGCATGCGTGTGCGTGCAGGTACTGAATGACCAGACATTTGCCATATGTGTGCTCATGGCCTTGTTAACCACCTTCATCACAACCCCAGTAGTGATGGCCGTGTATAAGCCGGCTCGCAGGGGAGCACCTTACAATCACAAAACGATTCAGCGTAAAGACCGAGATACAGAGTTGCGAGTGCTTGCTTGCTTCCACAGCACACGCAACATTCCCACTCTCATCAATCTAATAGAGTCTTCTCGTGGAACCCGAAAACGGGGAAAGCTCTGCATATATGCAATGCACTTGATGGAGCTCTCCGAGCGATCTTCAGCCATCTTAATGGTCCATAAGGCACGCAATAACGGCCTTCCTTTCTGGAACAAGATGCTCGAGGACCGAGACCAGATGGTGATCCCATTTGAGGCCTACGGCCAGCTGAGTAGTGTCAACGTTCGTCCCATGACCGCCATCTCTGCTCTCAACACCATCCACGAGGACATATGCACCAGTGCTCACCTAAAGCGAGCGGCCATGATCATCCTCCCATTCCACAAACACCAGCGTGCTGATGGGTCCATGGAGTCACTTGGACATTCCTTCCATCTAGTCAACCAGAATGTGCTTGCCCATTCTCCTTGCACCGTGGGGATTTTGGTGGATCGTGGGCTCGGAGGGACGTGCCAAGTACATGCCAGCGACGTGTCCGATAGAGTAATGGTTCCCTTCTTTGGAGGCCGAGATGACCGCGAAGCACTAGCATACGGGATGAGAATGGCAGAGCACCCAGGAATTTTGCTAACGGTGGTGAAGTTCTTACCTGCACCTGGGAATACATTCACGTTTGGGGCCAATTTAGTGGCCGTGACGGCGGACAAAGACAAGAAAATTATAAAAGGAGAAGATATTAGTTCAGACTATGACAAGCAAGAGGACGATCAAACGTGGTCAGAGTTCATGAGCGCTCAAAGCTCGAACCAAGAGTCGATCAAGTATGAAGAAAGATTAGTGGAAAGTAAAGGAGGTGTAATAACGGCTTTGAAGAAAAAGAATATGAGCAATCTAGTGGTGGTGGGGAGGATGCCTCCGGTGGCGCCTTTGGTAGAGAACAGTGACTGCAAAGAGCTAGGTCCTATCGGAAGCTACTTGGCATCTTCAGATTTCTCCACCAATGCGTCAGTGGTGGTGATTCAACAATACAATCTTTCAAAAGATGTTCATCCCTTGGTGATGGAGGTATCTAATTTCCCAGACAACGTTCCAGACACACCAAGATGTATCGTTTAGGTCTTGTGCATTCGTTGCCATTATTTCTTATGGATTTCTCCCATTTTGTCATGAGCCAACTAATTAAAGGTCGGGGTGCCAAGTCAACGCAGATGGTGAGTGGAGATAACTTAGCTTGTGCCGTATATAAAAGCAAATAATCTTAAAATCCAAAAAATTGAATTAAAGAAAAATTATAGAATTAATTAGGGTATAACGTAGTAATTTAAAACATTACATTTATTATGGATTTAAGAGAACATTGTAAGAAAGCAAAAGTCCTAAATTTAATTAATACTCTAGCATATTTAACAACCTCTCCGTGAGGTCATCGGCACCATATAGCAATGTCAAAACATGTAACCTACAATAATATAATAATCTTTCAGTTAATTGAAATCCATCTACAACAACAATATACATCGGTTGAAAGGATGGCGGAGATGCATGTTGATGGTTGTGTGATGGCACTCGTTACCTCATATAATAATCTCAATCCCCTAATAATATTGGTAGCCTCATCAATTGGATGTATGGCCAACATGAACATTCTTAAATATTGTCTAAAAAGAAGCATTATAGATTCCTTTGGTTTGGCTGTTCGCGCGTTCTTAAATAATGAGAAGTTTCGCCATAAGTGGTGATGGTGAAGGAGCCCCGTTTGGGCATTGGACCCAGAACCAGGGCTCCTCATAGTCACATATCTCAATTTCAACCGCCAAGATGCCGTGGTCGCCTCCTTCAACTGCAATCTACTATTCACATTACCCGAAGCCTACAATCTTCTCCTGATCCCTCATCTCCGCTACTTCAAGGTTTAAGTTGCTTGAGAGACAGATTCTATCGGACGCATCTTCTTACGCATAACCAATACTTGTCCACTTGCGTCCCCCCTAACAAAAAAAACAAAAGAAAAAAAGCCCTCCCCGATCAAACCTGTTGACGCTAATTGATGCGCAGAGAAAGGGAGATAAAAGAGAGAAACAGTATTCAATATTCAAGACAGCCATACATGTATATCTATCCCCCATTTATACTAATAGCTCTTCTAACTAATCACTAACCCATCTAACTAACTCCTAACCTCCTCAGTAAACATAACAGCCACGTAACAATACTCCCCCTAAAACTATATCCTTGTCCTCAAGGATATGCACACTGTTGAAAGAGAAAAGAAAAAAAAATCAAGAATGTAAAAAAAAATAGTAGTTGGACTGAACCCACTAGCAATGTAGCTCAAAACAACATCATACTCGCTTCATATCACATGACCATTTTGGACATATGAACTACTATCCAACTTCGAAAACCCATAAAGCCACTTTCATACTCTCTTCATATTGTTGCTTATAGGCCCAAGCAGAGCACTCCTTGGTAGTAATGGGAGACAACTGGAAACAACTGGACAACAGTAATACACAATCTCCAAAGAGGGTCAGGCCTTGAAGTAGACGTACAAGCATTATCATGCTTGCATTAAGTTTTGGAGAAATCACAGGGCCCATGACAATGCCAGGATTCACCACCATAATTTCCAACCCTTTCTCTTTGGAAAATTCCCAAGCAGATTTCTCAGCCAATGTTTTTGACATCGGGTACCATAATTGGTTTTCCTTGCAGTATTCAATATCAGCCCAATACTCTTCACTCTTAATGACATCAGATGGCCATTTACGGCTCGGAGGAATGGAAGAAATCGATGAAGTTACCACGACATGGCTCACCCCAGCTTCCTTAGCCGCTGTAAGCACATTGATGGTGCCTTTAATCGCTGGGTCCAACGGCTCTTTCTGAGGATCGTGGACTTGGACGACGATGCAGGGAGTAGCGAGACGGAAAGCGCCGGC
>JANTPZ010003951.1:0-14646 GCA_025593235.1 Vachellia pachyceras
TGTGGGCAGTTTGTGATGGTGATACTGAAGGGGTCGGTGGCGATATCATTCGAAGGGAACAAGGAACCGGCGGCGTACGCGGAGATAGTGTCCATGGGAGGCATAGACTCGCAGGTGAAGAAGAAGCTCATTGCCTCCATTGGCTCCATCCTTCACTCCAGGCTCTCTGTTCCTCCTTCCAGATTCTTCCTCAAGGTCTTCGACACCACTGCTTTTCGCAACAAAAACCTCTCCCCAAAACTATAATAATAATAATAATAATAATAATAATAATAATAATAAATGAACCATCTCTCTCTCTCACTCACACATATCTCCCTCCCTCAACAATCGATATTGTATCCCTAGTTTAACTAAATAATACTACCAGAAAAAAGCTATTTAACAACGAAAAAATCCGTCGCTGAAACGAGGGTCGTCAATATTTTTACCGTTAAATTGCATTTTTTTGGTAGTGATATAACAATCATTATGCTTAGTTAAATTATTATTATTATTATGTTCTCCAGCTGCGTGCTTAAAGTATCTCCTAACAAGTCATTATGATTTTTCCCGGTTTATACAATTTAAACACATCCACATGTACTAATCAAAGTTGAGTATTAATTGTAGGGGGGAAAACAAAAAATAAACAATAATTATCATGTAATAAATAATCTTATATTTTGGATCAAATAATCCTTCTATAAATTATCTATATTGTCCAGAGGGAGTAAGAGTTTGCAGTACACAGCTGAATAATCTATAAACACCAAATTCAACTATCCCTTGGTAATTAATGATATGGAAGTTGGTAGAACATAGTAATCACAACCAGAGCCAGCACCGAAAAGTTGTGTATTGACATACAGATAGATTAAGAACTCGTTTGAAAGTCTGTTTAAAAATTTTTTTATAGAGTTTGAAGCAAAATCTCTGTTTTGGTTTACGGATTCCAAAGTAAAATTTAGATTTTAAAAAGCAATTATGTTCGAGAGGTTATTAACTCACATCGTTCACCTATCACATCTCATGCAAGAATATAAAAGTACATTAATCTATTTATTCAGTTACGATTAAAAGTCTGAAAGGCATGTTAACTTGAAAAAAAAAAAATATTTTCCGTGGCTCTCAGATTATTATATTCATAGTGTTCAAATTCACAACATTAGCTTATGGTTAAAAAAAGACTTAACCAGGGAGTTTGATGTCACTTGCTTGGCCATATTAAAATTTTTATATCTGAACCTGTAAATTTTGTTATTTTTAATTGTTAAAATACACACACAGATATATATATATATATATCCTCATAAAAAATGAATGGAAGGCATTTTGGTTATTTACCATCAAAACAAAGTTTCACGTTAATCCTGTAGTACAGCGACGTAATCCATAATCTTTTAATTCGTAAGCGAAATAAAGTCACATGAAATTCTCCTTTTTCGAATCCAGAAGATGAATTCAACAGAGAATGTGCCATATTTTGATTTGATCAGGGATGTAGCTGCATGTTTAGCAATTACCTTTATACAAACGAAAATAAAATTACTCCAACATGTGTATCAGTTTGTGTGAAATCATTCCTTCAACTGAGTCTAACGGATACGTAATAATCAGTGTTTAAGAATTAAGGAAACTTGTCGTCTTGTAATGATTAGGGGCAGTTTTGGAATCTGAACGAGGAAGTGTTAGAGTGGATATACATACATAGATATATATATATATATATGCATGTATGAATTTTGATGTAGCCAAGTTGGGTAGATGCCGCCCTTTTTGTACTTCCCAACAGGGAAGCTCATGCCCTGTCATAATTTGTGTTTTGCCCTCAAAGTCAAGATATTCAAAAAGCACGCAGTTGTACTTGTTGACGTTATTCTATGAACTGATATATCATATATGCATATGGAATTAGGCATTTTGATGCATCTTCGCTGTACAGCTTCAATCTGATTTCAATTTTCTCATTATGATCTTGGATTCAGTCGTGCATATGCATTTTATAAAGTGAGTAATGCTGCTACAGTAAAGAAATTAACATCACAAACAAATAAAATGCTTCTAATAACAGAAAAAATAAAGAAAACAGTGAAAAGTGGCTATTTAAAAATTTTGTCAATCATACATAATACTTTTATACATAGAAAATATCAATACTATTAATACTTCAATTCAAAGCATTCTAATCAGTAAATTTTTAAACAGTGGCTTTTCATTGTTTTTCCAAAAAAAAATAGATATTGTATACTCCTTCTGGTTCTAAATAATTTGCATTGCAAATGTGATCTTATATCTACTGTAAGAGGAAGGGAGCATATATTTAGCCAACAAATGTGAAGATTATGAGACTGATTTAAATTATTTTTTTGGTGAAAATATTTTAAAAAGGGGTCGGGTCACCATGATTTAAGAGTAAGACACTAACTCATGATTTACTTGAGGCATTGCGGCACTTGGTTATCCATTTTCACTTAGCTATGAAGATGTCTCCCCCAGTATTTCGATTGGAGACGTAACGAGTGGCACTCCCATGATCGAATTTACTCCAGTTGTAAGTGTTAGATCCCTTCGTCACTTGAATTCAATGATGAGGGGTTGATTTAAATTAAATTTATAGTTATGTATTTATGACTTATAACTTATCCAAAGATATGGTGTTTAATAGAGTACAACGATATCATTTGATCTATATAATCAACGCACATAGTGAGATAAGCTTTTGTGTTATTCTTGTGCATGTGACAATGAGTGGGTGACTAACAAATTAGGATATACATGGACCTAACACAACGAGCTTAGGAGAGACCATTGACTAGTGATAGTGCAGCCAAAATGCATTTGAAATTAACTTTGACCCCTCACATCTGTTAATGGTTTACAAACACTTCTCCCATGGATGCTCATCTCCAAATTAATTAACTTTGACCCCTCACATCATTCATAAAATGATTTATCCCAACTTTTATTATTTTCTTTTTTTTTTGTTTTAATAAGAGCGAATCTAATATCTTTATTAAAAAATGGCATTTCAACTCAAAAAGGAAAAAAATAACTCAATTCTGTTCCTCTCCTTGTCTATGACTACGGGTCTTTGGATAACCAAAATCAATTGGATTTTTTAATATTTGAAAATTTGACGGTTTTGTAATTATTTTTCTAAATAATAAATTTCATCCACTAACATATTAAATTTGTGTCTCCTTCTATCCATAAGTCATATCATCCAGGCCTGAAGGCAGTTTCCACCCAGAAGACGGAGAGCTCCACGTTGAGGAGAGAATAGGGTTGCCCACTTGACTACCGTTACCGTCCTCTTCTCCTCCTCCCGCGGGAACTGTCGCCACCATTATTCCACACGTTTAATTTGATTCAATTTCCCAGCGTCGTTGCCATGGCCACCTGGAGGAGCTAGCATTCCAATGGTTGTTTCGAAGATTCCAAAGTAATCATTTCTACAATCACCAAAGAAGAAAGTAGAATAGCATTAATTATTAGTTATATACCACATTACACACAATTTGAGACAAAACACCTCTCATATATTTACCTCAACTTTCATAAAATTATTCTCCTAACGGATTCTTAAACCTGCAAACATCCACTCTCCTTGCATTCGCACAATCTCCCAAAGTATGAATGATGGACTTCTCACAACCACACTCGAAAGACTCATTCACCCTGTTTAGGAACACTTATTTTTCACTTTTTTCTACGTTGCATGCAAGTTAAGACAAAACTCTTCTTGAATACAAAACTCCACTTTTTCTACTGAAATATAAATAACGACAAATGATAATCCAATTTTATTAGATGTCTTTGAGGGATACGAAAAATGATAATAAGAGCATGCATACGATAATAAATTAGGAAAAATAAGTGACGATAAATGATAATATTTGATCTATTATTGCATATCTTTGAGGGATACAACAAATGACAATCCAAGCATGCAGGTCGAAAAAAGTTAGGAAAAGTAAGCATGACAAATGATAATCCAAATTTATTGGATGTCCCAATGCGACAAATGATAATCGAAGCAACCCATGTAAAAAAAAGTTAGAAAAAAAAATAAGTAACGACGAGTGATATACAATCTAAGTTTATTGAATGTTTCGATATGACAAATAATTATCGAAGCATGCATGTAGAAAGAAGTTAGAAAAACAAATAACGGTCAGTGGATCAAGTGTCATGTTGGTGATGAGACTGAATCTCTCCCACATGGTCACAGATTCGATCCAAGACAGAGGGAGGAGGAAAAAAAACAAATAACGAGAAGTAATAATCCAAGTTTATTGCATGTCTCAATACAAAAAATAAGTAACGCAAGTCGAGACTTGCGTAGTCACTTTTTCAAGGGTAAATTATGAACATTAGGAACATGTTTGTTGTAAATATTGCATGTGAGTGTGTTAAAAGAAGAGTCTCATATTATTTAGTATTGTATGTATAAGTGAATGTTTGATGGAATATGATCTTGGATTAATGAATAAGTTAAGAGAACAAAATTAATTGAAAGAACAACATAATTTACTAGTCTTTAATTTAATTGTAGATTTAAAAAAAATTATGTGTATATTCGAAGGATAACTTTTCAAATCAAGCTGAATGTTTTAATACTCGTTTATTGCTCATAATTGCTATTGAGTCAAATATATACATTAGTATATTGAATGGGTATTTCAACTGATGGCCTGTCAACATTCATAATATCAATAGCATTTACTTTCAAGAGAAATTTGTGGCCATTTATTGTAGCAACCTTATGGGATTTGGAAAATTAGTATCTTAAATGGCTATTGAGGTCTTGTCAATTATTATCACTTTCAATGCATTTCTTTAAAGGTAACCTATAACCATTCTGAGTAGTAATGGTTTTTAAAAATTTAAATCAATGTAGTTTTATTACTCATAAAAGCTGAAGCCATAATGAGATGCCATTATATTATTGATCAACGAAATAGTGCTTCTGGAGAAGAGAAGGCAGACAATAAGTTTGAGAATTGTGTTACCTTGGCTGAAAAAAAAACTGACGAAATTATATTAGTACTGAAATTGAAAATTTATTTTATTAATGGGTGATGAATATTGTTGAGAATATGAAGCCTGTACAAGACAATGTCTATGAGAGGCAAATATACAATTGCACTTGAGTCTTCGTGCACGTCTTTTCCTCCTCATCTGACAGAATATTTATTTGCTGAGTTATATTATTTTGCTATTCTGCTCACCTTGTATTGTAGGAAAAATCCGTTTAATCTTGGGAAGTGCCGCATCTTGCATAGTCAGTAGTTACGGAATAACTCTTAAGGACAGTGTCCTTCGACGCGATTCGGGTTGATTTTCATTTTTACAGGTGTTTCCATCTACATGTTTTGGCTCTTTGAGCATTGGTGGGAACCCACTCAGAAAAAACGTGTCAGCACTCATCTCCAACTTCATATATTTTTAAGTAAAAATTTGTTTGTTTGGTAACTTATTCCAACCCCCATTACATGCAAGTAGAAAAAAATTCATCTCATATATTTACTTCAAAATCATTAAGAAGTTCTCCCTTTCGAAACACATACAACGTTATTTTAGAAAAAAACGTGACTGCACTAAACAGACTTCTCAAAAAAAAATATTATTTTAAAAAAACCAGGTCAGCCGCTTGACACTAAATAGACTTCTTAATAAGCCTAGGTCTGGCCTGTTAGGAAGGCTTTCCACTTGTTTCTATCCCATTGATCACTCCCCGTAACAAAGCGAGGTTATTATTGCCCCCAAGAATCAAACTTCGCATTTCTCTCCACATATTTGTTTGGAGGGTTTTCAAGAGGGGCCATTGCATTTTGAATACTGTATAATTTAATATAAATTGATTTGACATTAAAATAAAAGTTGCTCTCTTCTCTTTCAATGCATTAACATTATACAGTATTAAAAAAATATTTATGCGTAACGCGCAATAAACATTTCATGCATGCACGCTAAGACTTTGAGGTTAATTAAACGTGTACCTTTTAATACTCAACAATATTTTTTTTAACCTGTATAGACAAGAGCTCTATAAATATAGGATGATGAATCCAGCACCCTAAAATATTTTATTGAAAGCTTCATAAGTATCATTTTATGTTAAGGTACATCAAACATCCTAGTGTTTTTCCAAATACGTTCAACACCCTAAAATATGTTATGGTGTACCAAGCGTATTGTAATATTTTTTTAGGTGAATCCAGCACCACCAAGTATTTTGTTTTTCTTTTGCATGAAAGACTTCGAAGTATTTTTTTTTGTGTGTAAAAAACTTTAAAATATTTTGTTATACGTCCAACAATAAAAAATGTAGTGTTGGAAGCATTTGAAAATAAGTTTAGGGTGCTGAACACACCATAAAATACTTTAGGGTGTTGAATGTACTTTAAGTCTCCTATTTTTATCAACTCGTTGATGCAAGATTTTACAAGGCAAAGGACTTTCTCTTCACCTTTCAAATAGAGTTAGGCTTGATCAATTCAAAGTTGTATAGCCCAAATAGTAATTATATTACTCTGATGAGTAAAAGGCAGTTATCTAACTCACCCAAAAAAAAAAAAGACAGTTATCTAATTAGATTTAAATCACAACTAATAAATGTATTTTCATTCAACACTCGACAGTACATTAGATATGATTGCTTTTAATAGAATGATACCTATATTGCATGTTTGGCAATTATGTTTACGCAAGTCGAGATAAAACTCATTTCACATATACTTATCTCGACTTATATAAAATCATTCTCTCAACAGATTCCAAAACACACACATAGTTAAAAATGAGTAGATGTATGTTTACAATTTATGCTCACATTTCGATCAATTCAGGGGCTGCGTAAGGTTTTAGTTTTTTGATTGTTAATAATTTGATGTAATGTGGAGTTACATTGATATTATCGGTTAATTAATTAATAATGCTGAAAACGAAGATTTCCACGTTAAATGCATGCCATAGAATATACTTGACAACATTTTTTGTGTGGAAAACAGCACAAATTATATTATCGATTAAAAAAATAAGTGATTTTTTACATTCTAAAATCTAAGCAAAGCCGATTAGTTAACGTTTTCGTTTTTTTAATTAACGTGGAAAGGAAAAAAATGATGCTGAAATTAGAGCCACTCAATTAGTTGCTTCAAGGAAAAAAAATTATTTTAAATTGATAAACTTTTTTGTGATTTATTTGTGTGCACTTTCGGTTCTGAATTCTGGGGTCTATTTGAAATAAATAACCTGATAGCTATCACATTTTTTCCCATTATTAAATTGCACCTCCAAAGCTCCATTTTTTGGTCGGCCACTAATCTCCATTTTAGTCTCTGAATAGTTCTTTTTCACAGCATTATAAGGTGTGTTTGGAAATCCATTAAGAGAAAGGAGTTTACGGATCTTGAGAAGAATTTACAAAATTCAAAAAAAAAAATTACGGATTTCAAAATGATTTTTGTGGATTTCGAAATAGTTTTAACAGCTTTCGAGATGTTTTTGTCTTAGCTTACATGCACAGTTGGGAAGAAGTTCTTCCCAAACATGCACATAGTTATACGCATGTGATACCCGAGATGTGATAAGCATTATATGGGAGAATTGGAGATAAGTCTCCCATTGAAAAATTAATTGTAGAATGAGACCTTTTATAAATGCAACTGAACTTTCACAAAATACAACTGAGCTTCTATATAACAGGTTTCATTCTCTAAATAATTCCTTAATGGGAGATTTATCCCCAATTCTCCCTAAACATTAACATATAATATTGTAGTAATATCATGTATCAAACCATAAAAGAAGCCATGTGTTTTATATTGTTGTGACAGTGTAATGTGCCAAATATTATACCTAACCACTCAATTGTAAAATAAAAAATACTTTTTGGACCAACAAAAAATGAAATAATGCTTGCTTAATGGTAAAAGAAGTGATACTTAGTAACTCACACACACACACGAATATTTCTAGCGCCTAACAAATATAGTGCATGTTTGAGAATCTGTTAGGAGAAGATTTTACTGATTCTGAGATAAGTATGTGAGAAAAGTTGTCTCGATTTATATATAACGTGATTGAGAATAATTTTCCAAACATGCACATAATTTTTTTTTTAAAATAATTTTTTACGTAGGGCTTTAATATAGCTTTAGTTCTGGGTCTCATATAAGTCGGTGGTCAGATATAATTCCAAAGAATATGCAAAATTAATGGGTGTGAACATGTTAAATTTGGGCAATAGTGAAAGCAACCAATGAGCATGAGAAATTAAATATTATGACAAAATACAGATGCACGAATCGGTTCGATATTATTAATGTATAGAGGTGCATGAACTGTGACCAACATGGCGAAAACCTAACATGCCTAATGGCTTCCATTTCAAATTGGGTTAAATTCTAATTTTATCCACACAAAAATTTCACTTTTAAACATTCAAAATTTATTTTTATAAATATCACCTTCAAAAGTGTTAGAAGGGATGCAATGTTGACTTTGATGGTTACAAATATAGATCGGCAATCTTGATTTTTAATAGCTAAAGGCCATTTATTTTAACCTTTTCTTATAATTTTCAAGATAATATTATTAATAAAAACTTATTTTTAATAGTTATAAAGTTGAACCTTTGAGTCCTTTTATATAAGCGGGTTTTGAAACCGTCTTTATATTTTTTAAAATCACTTTATATATAAATTATTTTTCAAAAATTAGTCTAAACGCACCTATTATATGTGTGTATGCACCATGGTGGTCCAAGAGAAATAGACCATACAATCAATTCAATTTCCCGCAATAAATTGACCCTGAAAATCTAAGAGCACATGTTTAAAGTTACGGGAAAAGTGGTGGAGAAGTGTTTTTACTGTTTATGAGGTAAATATGTGAAAAAGATTACCTCAATTTATAAAAATATTGTTAAATGTGCGTTTAGAGAGCCTAAACACTTTCTCAGATAGGCGAAAATTAAAGTTCAAGCAAAAGCGTATCAAAATTAAATTGGGTTTGATTAAAATTATTTACTCCCACAAATGAATTTATCTATTTACTGAGCTTAATACTAACTCTGCTTCTTGTTGAACCCATTACCATCTTAATTACAGAACGCAGGAAATGGTATAACATCACGATGAGACTAATATTAGAATTAACACTAAATTGAACAATTTATGAAAGGCTTATTTTTTAAAAACATTGATTAAGATTAAATATTAAAATTAATGAATCTAAGAAAAAAAAGTACTTACAGTGAGATGTAATAGAATTGAAAATTAACGAAAAGTCTTCTTTTAAGCAAACCATATTATTCAAAGTTGTATTGCGCTTAGGAAAAGTACATTCACGCAAATCGAAAATAAAATTCATTTCACATACTTTCCTCATAAACCGTAAATCCCGTTGAAAAAATAGTTTCTGCCAGTAATATAAATATGTCTTTTATTATGCTTTTTCTGTCCCTAATTCCTTTCTTGTCCGTTCATTTATAAATTCTGAAAATCATTTAGCTCCAAAGTGACAACTCAATAACTGAAGGGGCTACCTCAATCTCTCTTTTTATTTGACTTTGCAACCTGTATTAGTTGTACCTGTACCTCAAGCAAGCCCCTCATACATGCATCTTCTTGCTAATTACAGATTCCAATCCCTCCACATTTTCAAAACAAAATAGTTCAATTTTTATTTATACTGTTGAATGTTTTAAATAAAATAAAACTCCATGGACTAGAATCACGCAGGTGTTAAGCATGAGGGATAAAAATAAGATGAGCAAAACTTGTAGACCAAAGATTAAATGAACTCAAAAAAAATCTGAACCATTGAAATTAAATTCAACAGGTCCTTTTGGAATTTATTAGAGCACTGATTACGTATAGTTCTTATCATCATCTGTGGGTTTCATGTTCTTATCATCTTTTTGTAAATTTACCTGGTGTGATTTAAAATTCGAATAATAAATTTTCTAACAAAAAAATCGAATAATAAATTTGGGTAATGTAATTCCAAGTTAAAAGCTTATACTTTATTTCCTTTGCTGGCTTTTACGCCTATGATGTAATGAAAGTACTGGCTTGTTCATAAATTATAATTATATCATATTTGAATTTATGCATTGTGAGCGTATAAATCATTTTAATGTTTATGTTTTGGCACAAATTTTCAAACAAATTGAAACTACGATTCTGAGTCTTGGCACGTGAATGGCATTATTTTGGAACATTTTTAATGCTATGTTTTGGAATATATATGTGACGAATCAAAGTCAAGTTAAAGATTGATCTTTTGGCCCCAAAAGCAGTGTAGAATCTCTATAGGTCACCACAAAGTCGTTTTCATTTTCAATTTGTGTTCTTATGAATCCATTCTTTTTTTTTTTTTTATAACAAAATGACCAATTCAAAAGTTGAAAAGTCAATTTCTCAATGAACCCTTAAAATATATAACATGATATCATTAACGTGGCCAGAGATTTTATTATGTGTAACCACCTCATTACTTTTTGATTATTTTTTCCAATAAACAAATAAATTTGCTGCTTGGCTTGCTCAACTCATCCTTGAGTATATTTAAGATGTAAAGATATTTTACTTAACAAACGAAGTTGAGTCTAGTGAAAATTGTCAGCCGTTCATAATATTGTAAATCAATGTTTACGTTCTCATTAAAAGATATATCTACATTTAGTATTCGATACGCTTCGAATGTGATGTTCGAAAACGGTTTCATATTAAATATGAGTAAGGTTTCTAAAAATAATTCTTGAGATTAGTAGAGAAAGACAGACCAAAAGGGGGAAAAGGTTGTATGAACATCTCATATGGAGGAGTGAGATCAACTTTAAATCGCTCCATATTTTATCTTACAAATTACTTTAAAATATGCTAATCCGTTCCTAATTTACACAATATAAGTGGGTCGGCTTAATTTACACCTGTCCAATTCTGCAGAATGTAAATTAACATTATCATTAATTCATTAGCCAATAAGTAAAATAAGAGTGTGATTGTGAAGAGATTAATTCATTATCATTAGTTCATTAGTCAACAAGATAGAGTTTGTTCAATGTAGCAAGTGCAACGATTCAACCAAACAGTAGAAAGGTTTTTAATATTATTTGGAATTAAGTTACATTCAGCAATATCTTTTTAATTCACCTAGTATTCTAAACTAATTCGTTCAATATTTTAGATTACTTTTTTCATCTATATCCTTTGTTTTGAATTAATTTTTTTTGTACAAATAATGTCATGGGTGGATTTACATGCATTTGAGAAGGTTCAGTCGCACCTCCTGATTTCCAGAAAATTGGGTATATATTAGTACTATGCGATTTATTTTGTACACACTCATTTACTAATTTTGAACCTATTAAATTTTTTGCTCAAATTCTTCTTAAAACATATTAAGAATAAGTCACACTTATTTTGAACTCCCTGAGCCAGGGTTTTGAGCCGCCATTGAATAAAGTGCCTTTTTCAATATCACACAACACTTTAGGTTTATGATTTTTATTGCTGCTAAAAAAATAAACAAAATTGCATAAAAATTATTTTATAATATAAAGTGCTACTAAAAAAATACTTTATAGTATTAAAGAAATTAAAAAAATACTTTAATGTATTAAGTATCTCCAGAAAAATAGTAATGTAGAACGATGGAAGCTCAAAAAACTATTTTTTTGAATGGTACTGAGTAGAGTTTTATATCATCATCTACTCTTTTTTTTTTAGTATGAGCCGGCGCTGTATGGTCAATTATTGCAAGGTTACTTGAAGCCGTTGAATGCAATTTAAAGCTTATTTGGCTCTAGTTTCAAAATGTAAATTTTATAGTAGAACTTATCTTAAAACTTAAATGTTATCTAAATACTTACATTTTTATAAAAATTATTTTGTAAATAAAATATAGATCTGAAATATAGGTTTAAAAAAATTATTTTTTATCAGATCACACTGTATCTCATAATAAATTTTATCTTTTCTCTTTATTACTTACCTTTTACCTCGAATTCCATAAAAATCAGTAACTTCATAAATACATTATCTTTTAAAACCTATGTTTTATTTAAGAATTCGTAAAAGTTATTCTCCTAAAATATGTTCTTTAAAAACTTGATTTTAACCCACACTCTGTAAAAGTTATTTTCGAATAGATTTTTTAAAGAATTTTATAATTAAATTTTTTAACGATATTTTTGAAAGTTAAATAAGGAAAAAAGATAGAGATTTTAGCCAAAAAAAACAGGAGAGAGAGAGAGACTGAGCGGGGAAGGTGATTCCGAAGGTTTCACCAACCACGGTGAAAACAGTAAAAGCGGAGGATTGGCTTTATATAGGCCACAACAAGCTTGCGATTGCCCTCAAATCAAACTTGTGTTTCCCACTTGTTCATCTCAACTTTCAATCATCTTCTTCACCCTCATTATCACCACCACCAGAACTAGAACCAGAACCAGAAGAAGAAGAAGAAACATGCCTTGCCTTTATGTCTCCACCAACGTTAACCTCGACGGAATCGACATCGATCCCATCTTCTCTGAAGCTACCTCCGCCGTCTCCTCCATTATCGGAAAGCCCCCAAAGGTATCTCTCTCTCTCTCTCTCCCTGATGATTTGAGCTCCATTGATCCAATCTTAAAGATTATTCCAGAACTGATAATTAAGGATATCCGTCTGTGTGTGCGCGTGTTGATTTCTTTATCTTGGTCAGAGTCACAGATTCATTTGATCCTTTGCTTACTAATTTTCTGCTAATTGTTTCCCTTACAGCAGTCAAGTCTAAAAAAAACTACAAAGTAAGTTGTAAAATGATATAGATAGACATAAAAATCATTAAACAATGATTTAGTTATGGGAGCAATTTAGTCAACTAAGATTAAAGTTTTGTTATGATATAGATTATTTAATAATTCTGCATCATAGCATTTACATATATAGAATGTGACACGAAGGGAACCTATATGTTAGAGTCGTGTCTGTGTGTGAATAATTGAGGCACAGTGAAGAAGATGGAAGGAGGGAAGTGTGAATGGTACAGGTTGATGAAGTGATTATGGATAATGCTTCTGTTTGCCATCTTTTGTATGAACGGAAAACACATCAAAAGGAGGACGAAAGTGAAAACCTGAAAAAGGCCAATACACAAGTGGGTGCCTACCCCCACCAAATTGCTTCTTGGCCTTTTTAGGAGCCAATACCCTACATTTTCCTTTTCAATTCCCACTGCAAAATCTCCCTTTCTATGTCCCTCCCCGTGCCCCTTCATGTGGGATAACGACATATTAACTTAATTATTACTGAGGGGATCTAGCCAAGTGGTACGTTATCTCTCAAGTGGGATGTCACGGGTTTGATTCCGTCATTATAACTTCAGAGATACCCCCATTAAATAAAAAATATTAGCCTAATCATTGATGATTGATCTTGAATTTAAGTCCAAACTTGTAATTATGCTAACAATAAATGCAAATGGGTGACTCGTCTTAGTTTCTTAGTTTTCACTGGGGCAGTAGGCATGTAAGCGTTTTGAATGGTTGAGGAGGGAATCACTCACGCATTGCTTAGCTCTATCGGGTGAGATTTCATTCTTGGAAAGCCATGAGGCTTTTGTACTCTCAAGTGGATTCTAAGAAAGCTTTTCTTTTGTAAACAAAATTTTGGCAGGGGTGTGGTGAGCCCCGCCCAGTTAAGGGCAAAGGTACATGCCTGATCACAGGTACCCAGTTGGCCTATTACTCATGCAATGTCTTTATTGGCTACTTTTGGTGTGGCTAGATCAGGGGTGGATCTGGTTGTATTCCAACGGGTTTAGCCGCATCCCTAACTTTCAGAAAATTAGGTATATATTAATATTATGTGATTTATTTTGCACCAACTCATTCGATCATTTTGAACCTACTAAATTTTTACTCAAATTCTTCTCAAAAGATGTTAAGAATAAATTCAATTTATTTTCTCAAAAAATAATTTACACCCCTGAGTCGGGATCCTAAGTTTGCCACTGCTAGATCATTGATCGGGATAGAGCACTTCACCTAGATATATAGGAATATATGATGTCCCCCATAGCACCGCGACAATCTCAGAAATTGAACCATCTCCCTTGAGTGAGAATTTCCAACCATTTGACCATTGAAGCCAATGGCAAATGCTAATTAAAGAGATGTGCTCTTGAGACTATGATTATTGAGTGTCTAATAAGCTCTAATATTCATCTCTCACTTTTATATCTATTGAGCCCCAAATTTTAGTATTCGCACGCATCTCGGAGTTAGCCGGGAGATACATTGAATTATTTGTAAAAGATCTCAATCAACTTTATCTTTTAAATTTATTTATTTTTAAAATATCCATTTTAATAATTACCCGTACGATTGGTTTTGGTATGAAATATAATTTGGGGGATGGTGTTGTGGGCAGTTTGTGATGGTGATACTGAAGGGGTCGGTGGCGATATCATTCGAAGGGAACAAGGAACCGGCGGCGTACGCGGAGATAGTGTCCATGGGAGGCATAGACTCGCAGGTGAAGAAGAAGCTCATTGCCTCCATTGGCTACATCCTTCACTCCAGGCTCTCTGTTCCTCCTTCCAGATTCTTCCTCAAGGTCTTCGACACCACTGCTTTTCGCAGCAACCCCTCCCCAAAACTATAAT
>JANTPZ010003952.1:0-16756 GCA_025593235.1 Vachellia pachyceras
GCTGTGTTGCCTATAATTGGAGTGTGTGAAATAGGGAATTGTCCACAGACAACAGGATGTGGTATTCTGAGAGGGAGTGCGAGAACCGGGATAGGGGCAGGGATAAACCTGTACGCGTTTTACTTGGTGGGAGCACCGGTGGGGATAGTGTTGGGGTTTGTTTTGGAGCTAGGATTGGTGGGACTATGCTATGGACTTCTTGCGGCTCAGATCGCGTGTGTGATGTCTATTCTGCTTGTGGTGTACCGAACTGATTGGGAAAGAGAATCGTTGAAGGCAAAAAGTTTGGTGGGAGAGAATTATTATGCTTCATCACCATCAGCAGCAGCAGCAGATCATGAACATAGTGGTGAGGAGAAGCAAACAGTGAAATGTGAGCAAAGTGTTGTTGTCGCTGTTATCCAAGAGAACGACTCTGAACGAAATTGAGAGAGGAAGAGGAAGAAGAACAAATTCTAATTGATCTCTTCAGCTTCTTCTGCACTTTTATGCAGTAACTATACTGATTCAGAAAGAATACAAAATTGATCAAGATACGAATTAATCTCTATAATATGATGATTTATAGTTCTAGAGGCTGGGATCGATGGATGGAAATCTATGTCATCACAATATGCTTGAACCCTAAAATGTAAAATCCCATTTGCAGTTTAATTTGAACTACAAGTAGAGCCTTGTATTTAAGATGGAAGAGAGTATTTGATTGCATAGTTATAGTTAGTTTTGTGATTGTAGGAGGCTAAACTGTTTAATGTATTTCATAAATATATGATTATTAATGACAAGGATCCTCTATATATATTTTCCTCTTCCTTCTCTCTATTTATTTTATGCAAATAAGTTAAAATTGTTTTTAATATATATCGTTATATATGTTTTCGTGGCCAGATCACCATATGTGTTGGGGCTGCTAGCTGCATGCATGATTGTGAGAACTAGCTAGGTAGATTCTTGATGTAAGATGAAGTCCCAACATTGCCTCATGTCTACAGCTTTAAGAGACAAAACTATATGCATATGCCTTTGTAAAACAAATTTTGAATGTGTTTGAAAGGACAGAGACACATACATAATTGATCGACCCAAGAAATGCTAATATAGAAAGGGTGATCCCAAGAGATGCAACAAATGTTTGATCATGTAGAACCACAATGTTCCAAATTCGAGTTCATATGAGTGCAGAAAATAGCTTTAAAATTTTTTTTACAACTAAATCTAATAATTGTTTGAATCAAATACAGTCAAATAGTCATAAAAATGATAATTAAAAAATGACATGTCATACCAGTTTTCCAATTAGCGTAGAAAGCAGACTTTCTACGTTTGTAAGCGTTACAATTGGTGTAGAATTTTTTTTAAAAAAAATTGTTCTATTTCTTTTCTATCCCTTGTGGAAAAGTCACTATGAATGGATCAACTGTAGGTAGAGCACCCTTTATATATGTCTCATCATGCATGAAGACGGCTCTGTCAATCTTAGAAATGCCATGCATGTACCAGAAGTTAAAAAATCACATATTTTATTTACAAAAATATCACCGGTTATGCTTTCTGCATCATTCTATCAATAACCTGGTGTGAGAAAGATACCGTGAGATGATATTTTGCACTGTTAATTAAACGCCAACAATGACCGCAGAACCTTGGGTATGTTTGAGAATTGTCACACTCATACACAAATGAACTTAATAAACGAGTAAAAGTTTGGCAGATATATAGATATATAACTTTTAATTGGAGTGTGCAAATCTGTAACACACACATGAATGTATATGTAGAGAAGAAGAGGAACGTGGAAGCATGTGTATGTGGGCAGAAGGAGGTAACGCCATGCAAGTATACCAAAACACATGGGGGGGGATATAATGGTACCTCTGATTTATGAATTTAACTAACTGAAGATGTCATTGTTGTATACATCGATCTTGCGCTATTTAAGGTAAGACCTAGCAAATAATGACTATGCTGGCGTCTTGTTTCATATTCTAGACAAACAAGTCTATGGCTTTGCTCCCAATCTTATTGGCTTGTCCCTTCTCTCCCCCACCATGCCTCTCGATCATATTATATCTCTTCCACTTTCAAAACACTGTGCTTGTTTGGGAACACCGTTTCCCAAAAGGTGCACACATTCCAATATATAAAACTATCTCGAAATTTATTAAAATCATCTCGAAATCCATAAAACCATCTTGAAATCCGTAAAATACCTCGAAATCTGTAAACTTATTTCTCCCAACAGACTTCCCAAACACACACGGTGCATCCATAACAATCAAACAAGTTTGGCCCTTGTACCAACTTATTTTTTGTAACACGCATGTTCCTCAGCCTAAAGATTTATTTTTTCTTTTCTTTTTCATCTCATCATCTCACTTTTATTTTTCAAACACCATACACTATCAAGTTCTTGTTTCTGCTATTTTCTAAAGGTAATTAAAAGCCATAGGAAGGAAGAGGGACCCCAAACCCTGTATATAGGCAAAGGGTCCATGGCATGTCATGAGAATACCAAGACATACTCATATCCCAACTCCATAGGCCTACCTAATTACTCTCTTATGTTTTTACTAACCACTTCTTTCTTACACACACGCACATATATATGATTTTCTCACTATGTCATATTTGAGCATTAATAGTTGGGTCAATTGAATATAGCTTTTCTAAAAATGTTTTCTGTATTAATAAAGACTCAAATTCGAAATCCAGTATATAACCTGTCAAAGAATACAAGCAACACAGGCCCATTTCCATTCTACCGTGAAGCTCAGCCCAATATTATTTTCTCTGTTGATTGCATTGTGTATTGTACTGTGCATATGTAGTAATATTCTAGAATATCCACGTGTACAAACCATATACATTTTAGGGTTATGACAGATTGCTATATATGGTGTACTGTAGCTACTGATTAATAAACAAGCTTTACCTTTCTATTCAAGTCGGCCAATATCTTTCTCTTGGTATCAGAGCTCCTCTGCATAAGTCGACATGTCTGCTACAAACGAGACCCAAAGCTCATCTGCTTCAGCCTCCGCGTCGGCCCCAGCAAGCTCGCTGGTTTCTGCTTCCGTTCTTGCCAAACTCACAGAGAAAAGCCATTTCCCCACACAAGTTTGCTCGGTCAAGCTGGATCGAACAAATTATTCTGTGTGGCTTACCCATGTTTTGCCAGTTGTCAAAGGTTACAAACTGGAAGGATTCATCAACGGGACCAAGCCCTGTCCCTCACAGTTCATCACAGAGGGAGACGCAGTCATCATCAACCCTGCATTTGAAGAATGGGTCTCAACTGACCAACTTCTATTCGGATGGCTCCTTAACACGATGACCTTGGAGATTTCAGCTGAAATGATTGGAGTGGCTACATCAGCCGGACTGTGGCTTGCTGCTAAACAGCTTGCCGGAGCTCAAACGAAGTCCCGTTTGATTATGCTCCGATCTGAGCTCCAATGCACCAGGAAGGGTGCTGCAAAGATGTCCAAATATCTCTCGAAGCTTAGGAGTTTAGCCAATCAACTTGCGCTTGCTGGGAGTCCAGTTCCACTTTCCGATCTGATCATGCAAGCATTGGCAGGACTTGACGGAGAATACAATGCCGTGGTAGTTCAGTTGTCAAAACAGGCAGATAGTCTCACTTGGATAGAGCTACAAACGTCTCTTCTCACTTTCGAGGCCAGACTTGAACAACTGACTCAGTTTGCTTCTTTATCTGTTTCTAATAATTTTGCTAATTTTGTCAAATCTGATGGGGCCTCAAGTTTCAGAGGTAACAATCCTTGAGAGGTGGTCGAAGCAGAGGATGACGGGGCAGAGTCTCTTCTTTTCGTCGTCCCAACAGAGATGACAGTCCTCCTATCTGCCAACTGTGCCTTAAGGTAGGTCATACGGTGGAAACGTGTTTCCATCGCTTTGATCGTTCGTTCACTCCTTCCTCTAGCAAAGGTCGATCTTTCAACAACACTGGAAGAAGAGGACTCACCTTCACTGAGCCCGACAATGCTTATTGAGCAACTCCAGAAGTAGTAGCTGATGACTCCTGGTACCTTGATAGTGGAGCTACGAGTCATATTACCAATGATCTGAGCAAACTTGACACTGCAAATGAGTTAGCTGGTAAGGTGCATATTACCTTGGGTGATGGATATAAATTGAATGTAAAAAAATCTGGTTCTGCAACTGTTAGCAACATTCCTGACAAGAAAGTTGTCTTACAAAACGTGTTATATGCTCCTAAGATCAAGAAGAACTTACTAAGTGTGCATAAAATGGCAACTGATAATAAAGCTGATATAACTTTTAATTCCCAAGGTTTTTCTGTGAAGGATCAGGAAACAAGGGAGTTAATGCTGAAGGGAAAAGTAAGTAATGGTATGTATAGAGTGAGCAACGGCAGTGAAGGTAACAAGATGCTATATGTCGCTGAAGAAGAAAATGGAGCTGCCAGCAATGTCATTACTAGCAAAATTCTATGGCACAATAGACTTGGTCATCCTAGCAGTAGAATTTTAAATTCAGTGATTAGTGGTTGTAATCTGGAAGTTGTTTCAAAGAATAGTAGTGAAATGCCATTTTGTGAGTCTTGCAAGTTTGGTAAATTCCATGCTCTTCCTTTTAAGAAATCCAACTCTATTGCCACAAAACCATTAGCATTAATACATACCGACCTGTGGGGTCCTACCCCCATAGCCTCCTCAAACGGTTTTCGTTATTACATACTGTTTCTGGATGATTATAGTAGGTACTCTTGGATCTATCCTCTAAGGTCTAAAGATGAGGCACTGAGCATGTTTATGGTTTTCAAAAAATTTGTTGAAAATCAATTTGATAGCAAGATTAAAGCTATCCAAAGTGATTGGGGAGGTGAGTATCGAAAATTTTGCAATTTTCTGGATGAATCTGGTATAATGTTTAGACATTCATGCCCCTATACCTCAGCTCAAAATGGAAGGGCAGAAAGAAAACACCGACACATCGTTGAAATAGATCTCACACTCTTATCTCAAGCAAAAATGCCATTATTTTACTGGTGGGAAGCCTTCCATACTGCATGTGAGCTGATAAATCGATTGCCTACTGATGTGTTGGGTGGTATTTCACCATACTCAAAGCTGTTTAAGGAGGAACCAGATTATAAGAGTCTGAAGGTTTTTGGTGCTGCTTGTTATCCTTATCTTAGACCATACAATGATCACAAGATGCAATTTAGATCCATAAAGTGTGTTTTTGTGGGGTATAGCAACTCACACAAAGGATATAAATGTTTGAGTCCAACTGGAAGGATATACTTGTCTAGACATGTGATCTTTAATGAGTTTGATTTTCCTTTTTTCACAGGATTCATTAACAAGAGGAAAGTTCCAGAGGAAGAGCTAGTGTGTGCTGATGGCTTTCTAAAATCTTTTGACTCTACAGCAACACTCCCTGCGACACAAGCAATAAATTCTGGAACAGAAGGCAACTCTTATCCTGCATCTCAGCAAAATACAAGTTCCAGCAGAAACTCAAATAATTCAGAATGTGCTGAAACAAGTAGCTCTCCACTGATTGATTCAAATGCTGAAGAAGAAAGTCAAACCAGAAACTCAACACAACATGCTGATGAACTCCATTCAAATTCTCCTACACATAGCTCAACTGTGCAGAAAACACACATACAACCTACTGAACATCACATGATCACAAGAAGCAAAGCTGGGATTCACAAACCACTAGAACCCTATATTGGAGTTGCTTTGATCAACAAGGATCCACCTAGAGAACCAAAAAGTATTGAAGATGCTCTGGCGTCTGCGAATTGGAGACAAGCAATGCTTGAGGAGTATGGTGCTCTCATGAAAAACCAGACTTGGGAACTAGTTCCCAACTCTGGATATCACAAGATAGTGGACTGCAAATGGGTGTTCAAGCTGAAGCCTACTGCAAATGAGTCTGTTTTCAAGCATAAAGCTCGCTTGGTTGCAAAAGGGTTCCAACAAAGCCCAGGTATTGATTTTAATGAGACATTTAGTCCTGTGCTCAAGGCACCAACTTTGAGGTTTATTTTGACTATAGCTGTAACATGCAATTGGGTTGTTAGACAACTAGATGTGAATAATGCTTTTCTAAATGGAGAGCTTAAAGAGTTGGTCTTTATGAAACAACCCCAAGGTTTTGTGTCACCTAGATATCCTAATCATGTATGCTTGCTGAAAAAGGCTTTATATGGACTGAGACAAGCACCTAGATCATGGTTTGATAAGTTGAAAGCAACCTTAACAAGCTGGGGGTTCACTAACTCTAAGTGTGACAACTCACTGTTCTTTTTCAGAGATCAAACATCTATCATATTTGTTCTCATATATGTAGATGATATAATAGTGACAGGGAATTCAAATAGAATGCTGGAATTATTCATCAAGCAATTGAACTCAAGTTTTTCTCTCAAGGATCTCGGGTTGCTGGATAACTTTCTCGGTATTGAAGCATTTAGAAACAGCACCGGCCTCTATCTAAAGCAAGAGAGATACATCATGAATTTGCTGCACAGGTTTGGATTTTCAAACTCAAGTTCAGTCCCTACACCAATGGTTGTTAACAAATATTTTTCCAAATCTATTGGTATACCCCTGAAAAATCCTACATTATATAGACAGGCAATTGGTGCTCTACAATACTTAACCTATACTAGACCTGATATTTTATTTGCTGTAAACAAGCTAAGCCAGTTTCTAAATTCACCTACTGAGGATCATTGGCAAGCCGTGAAGAGAATCTTCCGCTATCTCAAAAGCACAATCAGTTTATCTTTACACATCAGACCAAGTAATCATCTAACCCTACAAGGGTATTCTGATGCGGACTGGGCTGTGTGCCCAGATGACAGACGTTCAGTAGGTGGCTATTGTGTTTTTCTTGGTAATTCATTGATTTCTTGGTCAGCTAAGAAGCAGCAAGTTGTATCTCGCTCTAGTGCGGAATCTGAGTACAGATCACTAGCTAACCTTGCTGCAGAGTTGGCATGGATTCAATCTCTGATTGGTGAAATTGGTGCAACTCTCAAGAATCCTCCTATCGCTTGGTGTGACAACCTTAGTGCGGCAGCCTTGGCGTCTAATCCAGTCTTCCATACCAGGTCTAAACATATTGAACTGGATGTTCATTATCTAAGAGATAGGGTGCTAAATGAGCAACTTACTGTTCAGTATGTACCATCCTCCAAACAAGTTGCTGACCTATTTACAAAAGCTCTTACTCATTCTAAGTTCTTGGAATTCAGAATCAAACTAGGACTGGTTCTCTCTCCATGTCCTAGTTTGAGGGGGGATGTCAAAGAATACAAGCAACACAGGCCCATTTCCATTCTACCGTGAAGCTCAGCCCAATATTATTTTCTCTGTTGATTGCATTGTGTATTGTACTGTGCATATGTAGTAATATTCTAGAATATCCACGTGTACAAACCATATACATTTTAGGGTTATGACAGATTGCTATATATGGTGTACTGTAGCTACTGATTAATAAACAAGCTTTACCTTTCTATTCAAGTCGGCCAATATCTTTCTCTTAACCGATCAAAGTTTTTTTCCACGTGTTTAACCCATCAAAGATTTTTTTTCTATTGGGATCAATGCCGATTGGTTTGTTATAAGAAATTCTTACTTGTTTCATAATATAGTATGTTTTGTCTAAGGTACTCCTCCAATCTTAATTATAGAAACTAGTTAGGAAATTGATCTGGGTCCTAAATATAATAGATTTATCATTTCCCCCTAAATTGATTCATTGAACCCCATAAATTGTTTACATATAATCTAATATTATATATGTGCATTTTAGAGAGATCCAATTACATTTCTTATAATGAAGTAGTTTATGCAACTTTTTTATTTACCCAATTAGTTAAATAACTTTTTATTAAGAATTGAATGAGTATTAGTTTAGTTCACTTATTATTCTTAACTAATTATAAAAAAAATTAATTAATTAACCACAATTCTCTAACTAACTAATTTTATTGTAGGCATAATTTATTTTTTAAAAAAATATATACACCATTATGTGGGAACCACGAGTTCAAATTTTATTTTCCTACAGAATGATTCTCAAAACAAAATCATGCCAGATTCAAGAATTTTCTTATTGGTTTTGATTTTATTTATTTAGGATTTTTTTACTACACTTATTGCTCCAAGGCGAATTTAATTTTTTCAGTGACTTGATTATTTTTTTTTTTCAGTGACTTGATTATTTGATAAGGATAAGGATGGATGGAAGCCCGAAGCAATTTGTTTTGTTCTTATTTGTTTGTATGGGCCTAATAATATGGAGTCCAAATATCAAAGCCTGTTTAACTCCTCAATTTAACAAGTCCAGGTCATGAATAAAAGGCCCAAGTTTACACTACATAAATTTATAAACCATATTTAAAATTTTTATCTGCATAAATTTATATAATTTAATCAACCTTAAAAATTGTAAATATAAACATGTAATATATCTTATGTAATTATTCTGTTAATATAAAAACATAAATTAATAAAAAAATGAGATATCGTGCGTGTTTGATAACAACTTTTTGGATACTCTAACGTTTGTAACTCATTATTGCAAAATACATTTTGAGCAAAAAATTCTTGTTGATAGAATAAATGCACTCTGAAACTAACGTTTATTCAAACATAAATGTATTATGCCAACGGTTTTCCAAACGGATACATCAGATGTGAAATTTGAGATGGCATAAAACAAAGGCTAAACTTGAAACAAGTGCAAAAGCAATAGTCTTTCTTCCACTAAAAATTAAATAAAAAATAATAAAAATGGTAATTTTTCTTATAAAAAAATGTGGGTTATCACAAGTTTGCAAGCTAACCCACCATGGCCCGGTAAGGTTAACGAAACCATGTCATATCAATTCACCTGATTCAATCTAACCAGACTCTTTGCAAGTTGACGAGTTTACCAATTGAAAATCACTCATGTTTTCCTGTTTTAGTGAAAATGTTGCATTATTAAAAATATCTCTATGTCTGCATTTATTTTCACAAAAGATTCCATCTTTTCCAAAGTTTACATCGGTAACTTATAGTTTACCCATGCATAAAGGGAGATAGTAGTTATTGCAGATCAACCAGCAAAGTACTCTCATAGGATATGTAAAAGGCAATTGTTTGTACCCTTAAACCAAGATCAACCTTGGCATGAAGAATAGACTAATCGATCCGTTTGGGAAAGCGGTAGAGAAGTACTTTTACCCAAATCGAGGTAAATATGTGAAGGAGATTGTCTCGTTTTATGGAAAAACACTAATAAACATACTTTTGGATGAGAGTTAAGTGTTTCCAAACAAGCACATTGTCTCTCCAAGCTTTTGACCTGTTTGTATTTTCTCTTAACATGATGGATTTCTGTTCCCATTAACAAAAGAAGTCTTAATCAAGCGTGTAGAGAGAGAGAGAGAGAGTTTCTTTTATCTTCTATTGCTGTTGGGAGTCAATATTTGAAAGGTCAAAGGAAGGAGGAAGGTTTGAAGGGATATGAAAGTTTGTGTTGTAAAATCACAATCCTGGTTTGGGTTTCCACTTTGAGAGGTAAAAAAGATGCCACCTTCTCTCCTGTCTTCCTACCAGCTACTACTAGTTGAGGGGTTGGTTTACGAGTGGCCACCAAACATACAATGACACTTCTGTCCCTCTTTCCTTGACCGTGTCGCCGTACGTTTTACATTTTATTCAATCAAACCCGTCACCTTCAGTCTCGCGGGTAGAATTGGGACTCCAAACCCGCCAACCTAATTTTCCCCAACCAAAAAAAGTGATTCTTAAAACTATTACATGACGCTCGAACTTGTAATTATCAATTTTATAATTACTGAATTTTTTCGAAAGATTTAATGTTGGAACTAACATACAAACTCATTATAATTTTAAACAAAATCTAGTATGATTTAAAAAAAACTAATTTTTAGATACACATATATAATCTGTCCAAAACTTTAAAAAAAATTGGAAGACGAAAGGATTGGAGATACTGACCTGTTTGGTAACATTTTTTAGAGTTTAAAAGTCCGTTTAACAGTATTTTTTGTAAAACGAGATAATCTCTTTTATATATTTACCTCGACTTACGTAAAAGTATTTTTTCACCGTGTTACCAAATGGCCACACTGTATCTAAACTCTAAAGAGAACATGCATGTAATTAACGAATTTAATAGCGGAATAAAATTATGAAAAAATGATCAAAAAATCGTATAAATTGAAAAATTGTGACGCAGAGATTTGCAATGGTCGGGAATTCTGATTTACTACTTGAGTTTTTGTTTTAAAAAATTGTGTTTTCTCATCATTTGCACCATTAAAAAAAAGCCTTCTTATCTATATCACGTCACCCAAAATTCTCCCATAATTCGTCTTCGGATCCGCCACGCTCACAAGAGATTATTAGCGAATAGCGATAATGACTTCGTCTTATTTGCATTATACTCATGTTACAAATATATAAAAAATAATATATACATACACACACGCATATATAAATATATATATCAACAAAAAGTCTTGAGTGAATTCGGTCTTGAGAGGCTCGTCAAGGTAATATGCTTGTTTGAAATAACGTTTCCAAAAGTCAAACGCAAGTTTAACAGTGTTTTTTCGTAAAATAAGATAATCTCTTTCACATATTTACCTCGGTTTACGTAAAAGTACTTCTCTACCGCGTTTTCAAACGGGTACAATAATAGTTACGATGTTCATATTATAGAACATACAAATATAATTGATCATTGTTTTGTAGAGAACGTTAACCATAAAGATCAAACTCATAACTCGTTAAAAGTGTATAAACCAAATGTAAAACTTGTTAAGCACATGGATGGGATGTGCTTTAATTTTGATCCATGTACTTTTAACAACCTTTTGTTTTTATCTTTATACTTAATGATATTAAGTCACTTAAATCACAACCTTATAAAACGATAAGAAAAAAATTATTATTTAAAACTATATGATCAAAACCAAAATTCCATCGAACCTTACAAATCAACAATAATATTAACCCATTTTTGAAAACAAGATGTGCCACAATTTATTAAGTAATACATTTGTAAATGCTTTTTAAATCTGAAAATATATTTTGAATTCTGACTTTATTTTGCTCACAAACCATTTTTTTTTTGGAAAATGATATATCGTATATATTTGCAGCTCAATAGAATATATAACTAGTAGTCGTTACGTTTTTAGTCAGTAAAATCTTAAATGTCCACACATAATTATTTTTCTTCCAGATCGCTTAAACCATACTCAGCCATACTCAAGTGCGTGTACGTGTATCTCTGGTTGGAGAACCTTTATCAACAACAAAAAGGCTTATAAAATAAACCTTTGAAGTGATAAAATAATAGCTTGTTTGCCATCACTCTATGTAATCTAGGTTTAATTTCAAAACTTAAGTTTTAACTCAAGATTTAGGTTTTATCCAAATACAAAATTTTTTTTGAAAAGCTATTTTAATTACAAAACATCGATTTGAAATCTAGGTTTCTTTTTCTTACTTTTCCTCTTTCCTCTTTTCTACTTTTTTCATTCTTTCTCTTTCCTCTTTCATATTTTTTCATTATTTCTGTTTCGTTTTTCCTACTTTTTCTTTCTTCTATTTCCTCTTTCATATTTTTCATTCTTTCTCTTTCCTCTTTTCTACCTACTTTTTTCCTGTGAATCCGTAAAAGCTAATAACTTCCCAAACATAAATCACTTTTCAAAACCTAGGTTTTGTCTCGAAATCTGTAAAATCTATTTTTCAAAATCTATTCTCCAAAACCTAGGTTTTACCTCGAAATTTATAAAAGCTATTCTGAAAATGAGATACAAAGAAGCCCTAAAGCTTCAACTTATCCACTTAGAGGATCTTCTGCTTCAAAAGATCTTCCTATGTCCATATATGTAGATAGATCTTTTTATTGATGTCGTTATCCAAAGTGTATAATTGTACATCAACATTCTTTAATTGGTCCTGTTTATAAACCAATGTAGTTTTACACAAATCAATCAAAACATTAAATTTTATTAACCCCACATTTAAATTCAATAGATTTTTAACTTTATCCCATACATCATACCCTACAAGAATAAAATCAAACACAATAATAAATTATGGGTTTATATATTAATATAAAAAATTTAACGGAACAACTTATAAATAGGATAAAAAGATTCTTCTTTCATCATTATAAATAGGACGAGAGGAGGAAAGAGTAAACACACAGCACATCCGCATCATTTTCATTTCCAGCTGGATTGCTAGCAACATGCATAATGCAAAACGAAAGCAAAAGACTTAAGACATGATTAAGATATGCTAAACAATTATTGACAGGCACGAAAGCTAAATCATAGGTTAGATTAATTAAGGATTAAAATCCAGTTTACCCTAGAAGTTTTCATTCAGAGCGTTCAATACATGAAAGTTTATTTTATTCAACATCGCCCTAATAGGTTTAAATAAGAGTAATGTAGACCCAAAAGTTTAAAATAGGACTTATATCACTATTGATATCAAATAATGTTAAGTTTGACAATTAATTTTATCCAAAGTTGCTTGCGGCATCTACAAACTGTTGATTGTTTAAGTCAACATACAGTTGATCATTTGAATTTGTTAAGTTGGGATAAACTTCATTTTTAAACCATCGGAGTATGACCGCACTAAAAAAATTTATGGATGTTGAGTGATCATGAACGAAAATTTTTGAAACAAAAATGTACCTTAACCCATTAATTAAGGATGTGTTCATACTTGCATACACACCTTGTTTAATATTAGCATCTAAATTATTGGATAGTTAGATCATTTCATTATCAACGACTGGGATGTATCTTATATGTATGTACATGTGGCTTCGTAATATGTGTTTTCTCCCACAAATCGATCCACTATATTCTAATCAATTCGATTAGTTAATGAATAAAAATTTGACGATATCCAATAAGCTTAAAATATGACCAGAATTACTTTAAAACATCAAATTAAGTCATTTATATCAAAATACCTCTAACAAGACAACGTTAGGGTTTAAATAATGGAGGAACATACGCACATACATTCGCATGCTTTTCATTTAAGTATTAATTAGGAATTGAAGATAATGACGTGGAGTATATAACTTGAGAGATTGAAGATGTATAGGGGAATATAAGAGGCTAATTAACTAACCATTTTAGTTTTTATTTTCATTTTCAGTAAGTGTTATTTTGATGGTTGGCAATATCATTCATGGGATTGATTCATAGCAGGCCAATCTGACGATTACTATTTTAATGTTATGCTTTTTTTTTCATCCACAGTATTCAAACATGCATCCATTTATCAAGAGAAACAATTAGCCTAAAATCACGTACACACGTTAAAATAAAACGTATCATATATACCTATCCTGTAAAAAAAAATGTAAATTATGTTGGAAATATACCTTTCGCTACCAATCCAAACAAACCATGAATCCATTTGGGTGTCGATTCTCAAATAATCCAATTAAAATGGCTTTAATAAATTGTTTCTGCATTCATATAAATTCAAATTCAGCACTTTATACTTAAGCAATCATCAGTCACCATCTCCTCAATGAAATAGATGTACGGTGATATTTATATGAAAGTCCCACTTGCGTGTTTGGAAGTGCTACTCTATACTTTCCCAGTGGTTCCGTTGTTTTTGTCCTTACAGGCAGTGACCACCTTCGACCAACGGCTGAGAAAGAGGTTGAGTAAGCTATTTTCCTCTGTAAATATCACGCCCATGCATGCTATTATAGATAAGAAGTTACTAGCCATGACATGATATTAAAAAATTAAAGGGAGATTTAATCTCAGGTCCAAATAAGTTAAATATGTAAGGAATGGTCACATGGAGAAAAATATTTAATGAGAGGTCTCATTGACAACATGAAGTCCTTGTATTAAGGAATGGTCATATGGAGAAAAATATTTAATGAGAGATCCCATTGACAACATGAGGTCCTTGTATTGACAACACCATATGCTGTATTGACAACACCTCATATTGTTAATGGGACCTCTCATTAAATATTTTTCTATATGGGACAATTCCTTAAGTATTTTATTTATTTCGGATGAGGATAAATCTCCCAAAATTTTAAACCCGTAAAGAACTTTAATAATGATGAGCCATTATGAAAGAGGAAAGTCTTAAAAGGGATGTGAACAAATTAGCTGGGTTTACTAATTACGATATGCCTTTTGATGTCCTTCCTTTTACTTTGTGTTTACTCTTCTTCTCCATCGTTATCCTATCTGGTTTTCTATTAACTCTGATTTTCAATATAAACTTAAATTCATTTTTTCTAGAAAAGTATATAAATATATAAATTATTTTAGATTTTATATATCTTGACATACTTATATATATATATCATTAGATAAATTAATTTTAAAATAATGACTAATATATTAGTTGATTTAACTTCCACAATCTCAAAAAAAAATTAATTAGAGTTTATATTAAGAACATGTGGCATCATCTTACTCGCCTCCCTTTATTTTCTATATTTAATTCAGGGGGCAATGAAAAGAGAAAAAAATATATACCAACCACAATAATTTTTGCATGCATGGCAAGCCACTTTCTTGAAGTTAACTGCTCGATGCACGTACGGTGACATTATTTTTTTCATGTGAGCAGTAAAAGTAGACAACTTAGAGGATTTTGAATACTCCTAACAAATAAATGTATGCAATGAGGTGTTTATTATTTATAAATACAGTAGTAATATACTTTTCATGTTTTACTATTTTATTAGCCATTTCAAACCCCTCAAGATATTCCGTGGTTCATTACCCATTTGATTGGAAATAACCAGTAACGAATAAAAATGGAGTGATTTTAGATGCTAAAATAAATTTTAAATTCCTAATTAATTCATTCCAATTATGTATTTTTTTTTTAATTTGAAAGGCAGGAACTGATGACAGCACAAAATTATAAATATGATTGAATTCGTGACCTCATACAAGTAGAAAAACATTTTGCACCATCACAGCTAAGTGAAGTTGGGTTCAATCCCGGGGAAGGTCACTTAGTTGTGATTCCAGTCACGACATTTGGAGAGACATCTCTATAGCCAAGTGAAGTTGGGTTGACCTACCTTGTACCTAGACCAAAGGGTTTGCTTGGCTTGTTCTAGTGGTCACAGGGACATGTTCCAGTGAATTATGAGTTAGGTGCCCTACCCTTTGATTGTGGGTGGACCCAACCATTTCCTAAAAATTTTTCACCCAAAAAAAACACTGGAAACAAAATATATTTAAAAAATCACTCATCACATATAAATTGTAAAATTTGAATTCACGTTGCAAACTTGCAATCTTCACTACTAATTGCAGGAAGGCTACAAATCGAAACATAGACCATGTGGCCCACCTAGTACCAATAATGGAATTAAAAACCTCCACAATCGAAATCTGTTCTTTATAATAATACTCCACGTCCTTGACAGGATATATTTTATCAATTCTAAATATAAACCCTTGTTATTTCAAACTGGAGGGAGTATTTTACGGTGTAATTTACATTATAAACTACTAGTATGTCCTATTTTTCGATTCCACATGAAATTAATTTGGAAAAATTCCAAATAAACGTCTTCAAAATATGAAAATCTCAAAGCATACTGCTGCATGCATTAAGATAGAATTTGAAGGGTCTAGGCACAACATAGGGCTCAACTGTTCTATAGTTGTATATAATCTTTTTTTAATGATGTTCAAAATAATATATATTTGTATATAATTGAAAATATGTTGCATTCACTCAAAAGGATCTAGGCTTTTAGATATCTTTGATTAATAAATTTTGTAATAATTTTTATAAGAAAATTTTCTAACAATATATATTTTCACAATACGGTTTAAGATGGGAAAAAAAAAAAGAAATGAAGGTGTACGGTGGATTTTTTTTTTTGGATGGGAGGGGGCATGTTTGGGCAAAAGAAAGGACAAGAGGGTGAGAGAAGTGGCAGAAAAGGATTTCAGCAGTTCACCTAAAAGCTCACACAAAGGTTAAATCAAATGCGACACAGCATTCACCTCCCTTCTTCAGCCTTCACATCATTATTTTTTTCATGCTATCGTGTTTGTTAAATCTTTCTCTACCTGTATATATAAATTAAGATAAAAAATATCTTAAAATTTATAAAAAAACATCTTTAAATATATAAAAAAATCTTGAAATCCGTAAATTCTTTTTGGATTCTGTAAATTCTTCTCAGAATTCATAAATTCATTTTTCCCAACAAATTTCTAAAAACACACTTAAAAAATTCGTCAGTGGTGCAAATTAATTCGAATGAATGGAGTCAAGTGCAATCAGAAGAACGATAAAATTCTATTATTAAATATTTAATGCTACTGTGCTTTCAGAGTTAGCATTCAAGGTGTTTGTTTATAAACACTTTAACTCTCATTTAAAATATATTCAACAGTATTTTTTTTTTAAAATGAGACAATCACCTTCATATATTTACTTTGACTTATGTAAAAGTACTTCTCTACCACTTTTTCAAACGGACCCAACATCTCTAATCAAGCAGAACCTTCCCTCCTCAGGGCTTGTTTGGTTGGGGGGAAGGGAATGGGAGGGGATGAAAAATGAGCCCCTCCCCTTGTTTGGTTTAAAATTTGGGAGGGGGAGGGGATCAAAAAATCAGCCCTCCTTTCCTTTCCCTCCCCTTATTTTGGTTCCCTCCAAATTGGGGT
>JANTPZ010003953.1:0-12590 GCA_025593235.1 Vachellia pachyceras
GAAACACGAAGATAAAATCTTGAGCCAGTAAGGGAAGACGAAGGAAAAAAGTAGCATAAAGATGAAATCTTGAACGAGCGAAGGAATATGCAGTGATAGACTCATTCTTCCGAAACCTAGAAAAGATAGAGCTTGGCACTCGATCCCGCGGCGGCGATATGGTCATCCAATATTCCTTATCGATTAAATTGGTGATGAGAGGAGAAGGTTATTCAAGAGCTATTAGATTTGTGCCAAAAGGGTCTTTAAGGTACGAGGAAGTCCGGCGTTGACTAAGATGGCGAAGGGGAGACCGTGATGGTAGAGAGTTTTGCGCCAGAGGGATCCTAGGATTGGGGGGCAGAGATTGCAAAAAATCTGTTTTTTGCTGTGAAGATCTGCGATGGCAGATTTGATGAGGATTGCAGTGGGTGATAATGATGATGAATGTGGACAAGAGAAGTTGCTATGTTTTGCAAATTTTGCTTCTTGTTCACAAACTCTTACTTGGTGAAGGAAGCAAAAGTGCAGGTTGTGTGAGGGGGGTTGGAGATTGTGCTGAGGTGGCATGCTCATGTGGCACTCAATATGCCACCTCATTAACACTTATTCTATCTTCCCACATCATCACCACACCCTTAATCTTCTCCTTCATCACTCCCTCTTCCATTAACGGTTTAAGTCTGTCCAATCAAGGGCAAATTTGCTCTGATTTTAAATTTTGAAGGTAATGTTGATTATATTTAAAATTTCCCATGCGAGATTTATAAAAAAAATTTCAAATACCTAATGATACTTCACAAAATTTTCCAAGGCAAAATTGACTATCAACCCTTTTTTATAAAATGGAATCATACATTCGTCTCTCACATCATCAGCAATAACTTTTTTCCTTTTAAAATTTTCAAGTCTTGAAGAAAAAATTTGTCAGCTTTTTTGGTATCTTCATTTTTTTAAGAATGGCATGCTTTTTATGAAATAATTAAATTGCAATTTTTAGAAACATTCTACAAGCTAAAGAAATAACTTATTGAAGAAAATGATATATATGTCAACTTATAATTAATCCATTCCCCTACCGTTTTGGACCAAACAAGAAAACTCCCCTCCCTTGCGTTCCCTCCAAGCTAAACAAAGCTTATAACATCGCTTCCCTACCCTCTTCTCCAAGTGTGTTTTTGGCAAATAACAAAAAAAAAAGTACTTTTAACTTGTAAAACCATGGTTTTGGTTTAGGGTAGACAAACTAATGGAAATCTTGGTAATGTGTTTTTTGATTCAAAATCATATTTTTAGAAAAGCTACTTTCTTTCACTATCTCCACTTATTTATGATTGTGTATGCTCTACCAAAAATATTCATATCATTTACTCTTACAATAAATTAAATAGTGTTCTTTATGCAATTATCACATTAACTTGTATCATTTTTGGTAATTTGCATATGAAAAGTGATTCTAATAACAACAGCCCAAATACTCTCATTTTACTTAAAATTATTTTTTCATAAAATCTATCATCTAAAATCATTTTTCTTACTTTTTTTCGTAAGTTATTCTCCAAAAACTAATCCAAACACGCCCTTTTAATTAACCTCAACTTCTTTGCTTTCCTTTGAACCAAACATATTCTTCATGTCTTCAATTGGCCATGTTAGTATATTTCTAATTCCAATTTTTTTAACAGTCAATGTTATTTTTTCTAAAGAAATATAATGATATTGCTTCATTTTGAAACTTTTAAAGTATTATTGCTCTTAACAAAATTTTCGAGATGACAATGCTTATGAACAAACACTTTTAGATCAAATTTACACATTAACTCCAAAAAAAAAAAGTTAAGCCTTCCATTTGGGTGGCTTTTCCCTACCACTGCCACACATGAGCTACTAGGGTCACTTGAAATTTAATGCATAAAGCATGCTTGCCCCACACTCAGAAGGTTCTTTGGTTTATTCTTTTTAATTATATTTATTGCGATATTTATGTCGCCAAATGCAATCAAATCTTTGGTACCATAAGCATTATCGACCATATTAGTGCCAACAATAGCCTCTTATCAAGATCTTTATGCTTTTGTTAGTGGTAAATCATATACCAGGGACCAAGCATAAAGCACAGTTGAGGGAGTGGTTATTCTTGATGTTGATGGTTTAGGGTTACCAGATTGAAGAAGCAAATATGAAGGAGTCATTAAAGATGCGAAAAATGGATGGGTTTGTGTTTTCAATTGCAAGCTTACGAATGTTCTTCCCACCTCGCAGAGGTGATTGGAATCATCCATCCATTTTGTAAAGCATGTTTGCATTAACGTTCAAAAATCACGTTTATGTAAACTGATACAAAATCCGTTTCACATATTTACCTTATATCTAGTAAATTAAACAAAAGCTGCTTTTACCGATGATTAAAACGGACGAGGCTTTCATTATACCAAGGGTTGTGATAGTCACCATCAACTTAGAGATATTGGAAATGATACCCCATTAGGTTGGTAGGTGATTCATCATGTGTATAGAGATGAAAAGCTTATTGCTAATTACAATGCTAAAATGTTGCATAATCTAGATAATTATATCTATATCTTTAATCAACCTAGAAGGTGATGAAATTAAAAATTATTTTTTATTTAAGGGTAATCCAATTTAAAAAAACACTTTTACGTAAGTTGATACAAAACTCTTCTCACATATTTACTTCGGATTGCGTAAAATCATTTTGAAAAAACTAATCCAAACACCCATGGGTATTTTCCTCAATAGAACATTGGGTTTGTTTGGATAAACAGTGAGAGGAGTAACATTTTTCAAGAATGCATTTTATAAAATGACTTTTAGGTAGATGTTAAATGATGTGATGTAATTTATGTTTGAATAAACATTGGAGAAGTGACTTTTTGTGAAATGAAAAACTTGTTTGGATAAATAAGAGAAAAATAACTTTTTAATGAAAAATTACTTAGAAGCACATGAATCTCATTAAATACTACATATATATACTATTTTATATATTGTGATAAAATTAGGGGAAAATAAAATGATAAAAACCAAAAAAAATGGATAAAGGAAAATATATGTAAAATAAATACCATTAAAAAGTAATTGTTCAATTTTTCCAATCACATATATTCATAAGTCCTAAATTTTCATGTAAGTTTATGTTTAAACAAGAATATTTCAAAAATATCATCCCTAACCACATCCACATATAATTCATGAAAAAATATAATACACTTATGGACTCACTGTGCTTCTCCTCCCTCCATGTGTCCTCCAGATAATTCCTTCTTAATCCCTTGATCCGACGGATTGCTCATTCCCTTTCGCTTCACTTACCCCCGGGCCAAACACCACTGTTCATTTAATTGTATGGAGTGTTGAGTATTTTACTCAAAATATAAAGATGAAATTACAAACTTAAAAATGCTATTTAGGAAATCATACAAATTGGAAAGACCAAGAAATTGATTTTAAACAAAGACAGAAGAGTGATTATATCATTTATTCTTGTTATTTTGACTGCTTTCTGACAAACATTAATTGGCAAACTGAACCCATGGTTTAATAGGTGTCATTTTCTCAAATGGAATGGGATTGATAAATGAACCCGCATCTCTTCTTTCCAGTGTATATCGGAGCTCATCTATCATGGCTGATCTTTTTGGGTAGCTTGGGGTTCGTTTAAGTTCATTTGGACGGACGGGAGGCCTTGCATTTTAAGTGGACTTGCTGTACCCTGATTCTATAATTAGTCTCTCAAAAGAGAACAAAAATCGGCGCATTCAATGCCACATCAGTCAACTTGGAAAAAATCAAAGCTAAATTAATTACATTCAAAATTTTCTATCCAACATTTCTCTCCAAAAGTATAATGCTACAAATATAATTTTAATTCCTTCTGTTTCCTTAAACTATCCAAAGAAAAATCAACTCTTACATTAAAGAGCCAAGTTAACAAGGTTCAAGCTGTCAAAAGCACCAAATTTAAAGTTACTTCCATTGGAAAAATGTCATTGACAACCCTTTAATTTCATCTAACTGAAAAAGCAATATTTCTATTTTACGGTTGGGTGTTGTTACGATGGTAGACAGATATGGTAACCCTAATACACTGAATAATATATACTTATATATAGTTGAAAACAGTAGATTATCTTTTTCTCTTCAACAAAACTGCGGAGCTCGAGGGCTAAAAATATACGATAGTCGAACTAAAAGTACAACCAATTACCAAAACTGGATCAAGGAACGTAATATTAGATTTTCAACAGAAAACTCTCCGTACATGAGTTAATCTTCATCCGCGAATGTGGTCTTTGTCCCTGCTTAAAAAGAAAATGGAAGCGAATATTAGATTTTATATTTAACACAACTAATAATCTGGTCATGAGAATAAACAAATCATGCATCAGCCAAGTGCTACAAGGATTAGCGGTGGTAAAAGTTTGGACAACATATCAAGAGAAGCATTATATGCAATATGTGAAGAGAATCTGTGCATACTGCACTCAAAATACAAAAGGGAAGACATTAAAGGTAATTTGATCAATAAATTGATGACATGAATCTAACCTGTGCCTGCAGCAGCAAGACTTGGTTTATTAGGTGTACCACGCCCCCTGCCACCACCACCTCTTCCACGACCACCTCTTCCCCCAAACTGACTGCCACCACCTCTGCCACCTCTTCCCCCAAACTGACTGCCACCACCTCTTCCACCTCGGCCGCCACTCCTTCCACCACCTCTACCACCACTTGCACCTTGATTATCACCTCGAGGTTTTGCCTCATCAACTGTCAAATAATAACCACCTCCAAGGTCACTTCCATTCAATTCAAGCGCTTTGTTGAAGGCATTAACATCCTTGAAATCCATGTAGGCGTACCTACAATTCACACACACGCATTGAGCACAAATTTGTTTTTCTTGAAATCTAGGATTCACCAAGCATTGAAGCAACTACGCATGCAGAAGAAAATGACACGCAGTGCTGCAATGTACGGTTATAAACACTGTTACATTGAAAACAAAAATAGGAATATCCAGAAGTAAACAGAAAATACAAATTAAATAAGCCCAAGCATTTTGGAATAAAATTACCGTGCAAGTGGATCTCAATTAAGTCTAGCCCAGATAATCAATAACATTGATCAACTTTAGTCTTACACTAACATTTTCACTACATGGTTTATTGCGTCCATTATATGGCATCACAAGAGATTCATGAGACTAAAAAGAACCCTAGGTTCTTATGCACAAAAAAGACAAACAATCTTGGAAAGAGACAACAGGGACCTTCATTTGCCAAAATGCCAATTTGCATATCAGAAGCGGAAAAAAGAAAAAGGAAAAAAAAAAAAGCTACACCAGATGCACCTCCAAACGAACATCATTTACCATTCATCTGCTCAAACTTACTTTTAGGAGGGTACAAAACATTCAGACTCAGGCATGACAAAGTATTATATAGTTTGTCACCTTGTACCTCCATAGTCAGAAAACCATTCATTCGCCTAACCCAACAAAACTTTTAAGAGGGCTTTAAAACAAGAAAATGCTTGATGAATACTTCTCTAAAGTAAATTTTCTGACCTTGAATATACTTGTGCAGTGAATTGAAATATGAAAAAACAAGTAACTGTAAATGACAAGGCAAATTACCCCTTGACAGCACCAGTCTCGTAATCCTTAGGAATTGACATCCTTGAAATTTCTCCACAATTGAAATGCTCTTTCAGGTTTGTTCTAATCTGAAAGAATGCAATTATGGAAATCAACAGCTAATAAAAAATTTATGCCATCTAATTATGCAACTAAAATGGGAAGCAGTTTATGGTGCAGGAATTTAAGCATGCGTCAGCCCAGTAAATGAATAATTAAGCATATGTACCTCATCTTCTCCTTGGGATGTATCAAAACCCTTCACAAATACTGTATGAGCTTGAGCCTGTCCTCCTTTCTGGAATGAATTGCTCCAGTTGCTAAATTTAAAGACAAGAATGACACATAATTAATAATCAAGGAAAGAAACTAGCGCGGAAAAATAATCATAAATCACTTAAGTACCCGCTATTGGGGGTGTATGCTCCCCTTTCACGAGCTAAATCAAGTTTGACAGGACGCTGAAGCAATTCTTCCCCATTCAACTCAAGGGCCTATAATAGCAGAAATGGATTATTCAGTCTGACATAAGTTATAAACAAATAAAAAAAGCAAATGTTCGCACAAAGTCCACCACAATAGACAGGCCTAGATAGAGGTATGGCAAGTTAGCAAAACAGGCACGCATATATAAAAGAACCTACCACATCTCATATTACAAATAATGGAGATTCTACTAATATAGGCCTAACCGTGTTTCATGGATATCATCATATTAAGATATCCAAGAATCTAAGAATATATACTATAAACCATCAACCTACCAACAAACCCATCTAAGAAAACAGCTCACATAATTGTTACGTCTACACTACCTTAAAAGCTGAAATATTGATAAAGATTTCCATGAAATATTACTTTGACTATTGATAACTAATCACAGATTCAAAGCTACAATCACAAAATCTGAAGTGATTTGTCAGTCAGTAAATGCTTACATTTTGTGCCGCTTCTTCTGTGGCAAATTCAACATGCCCGAAGCCTTTAAATCTCCCGGTATCATCTGAGGATAAACGGACTTCAACCACTTCTCCACAATCTTTGAATAAGTTTTCCCTGAGCAATTTTGAATTGTAATCAAAAAACGGATGGACAGAATGCAAGCAGTGGCACAGGTAAGATTACATACACATCACTCTGTTCTACTTTATATGATAAATTTCCAACAAACAGAGTCTTTGAGCCAATCTGTACTTTTGGAGTAGCTGGGGTGCGAGGCTGCAAAATGTTATGAAACATATCATAAAACTGATGAAACTAACACTCATGTTGCACAAAAGAGAACGAGAAAGGATATAAAGCATACAGCTTTTTTTCCATTAGACTTTGCTGATGCAGCATCAACCATCTCCACATCCTTAGCCTGCTTAACAATCGGTAAGCAAATACTCAAGGGAATTACATTACAATTTTAGATGGAAATGAAGAGTAAGCAAATGTGTGGCATGTGCTAACATTTTTCTGAGTCTTGGAGGGTGTCTCAGTATCATCTTCGCTGTCATCTGAGCTTTCCGAACTTTCACAGCTTTCCTTCGTAACTTTTACAGGCTGTAGAAAGATAAACTAGAGAAATTAAAACGTGGAAGAAAATACCATGATTTACCTTGACAGATTAGAACCATCATTTTTAATAATTTTACAGCTTCGAGGAACATACCATTTCAGAATTAATGCAAAGAAAAAATAAATAACCAACACGAGGAAAAGTTGAGGCAAAAGTTCTACAAACCAAAGCCTTACCTTTTTCTTTTGTGGCTCCTCCTCACTTTCCTCAGAACTACTGTCCTCGTCAACATCCATCTTATCCTGAAATTAAAATTTGAAGTTAACATTTTCATAGTTTGTTAACAGGTTAGCCCTTAATATGATAAATCAGCCAGAGATAATACTGATTCTCCCTTGTAAATAGCATGTCCATTATGGTCAACTGTAAATCATGGCAACACGTATATTCAACATACCAAACTTTCAAGACCACATGTACATTTATGTATGCTGTTCTATACCTCATCTTCGGAAGAGTCATCTTCAGATGAACTTTGATTAGACTCCTTTTTAACGGTATTCACACCAGCAGATGCTTTAATATTAGCCTGAGGAGCTGCTTTCTGCAAAAAGATAATGAGCCAATCAATTATATTAAAAATTGACAAGCGTAGAGGCTTGTAGTAGCAATTTCGCTTGGGGAAAAGCAGGTAACTCTAAAGCATGGCATTCAAGTGTACTCAAAAGCAAGGGCTGGAGAAAGATCTAAGTTTGCATATGTTCTTATATACCTCATCTTCTGAAGAATCGTCTTCAGATGAACTTTCAGTAGACTCCGCTTTAGCTGTTTTCACAACAGCAGCTGTTTTAGCATTAGCCTTAGGAGCAGTTTTCTACAACAAAAACATGCATCACAAGCTTAGATAGTTTATTCAAACTTTCCTAATAAATAGAAAGCTCAAACAAAGAGGACCATGTCAACAACAACATGACAGTTATTCCAACAAAAGATTACACAAACCTTCTCATCCTCAGAGTCACTGTCAGAGGATTCCTGTAAATGCACAATTATGAACAAATTAAATTGGCAACACCTCACATATTCAAGATGCCACAGGGAATATAGAAATAATGAACCACTTACCTCCTCCTCATCAGAATCAGTCTCATCAGAACTATCATTTAACTTGGATTTCTTCTCAGAAGCCTTTGCTTGCTTGATACTGGACGCATTATTGGCTACCTTCTTCTAATCCAACCAAGAAAGAGTTAGTTCTCCTTCATGTTGCATAACAACTTGTTCAAGCAAAGAGCTATTTCATTACAACATGCATATGCCATGCACAAATGGTAAAATGCTATTTTGAATGAAGACCATGTAGAATTCAATTTAGAAGGCCATAAAAAATACTGGTAACTTGCTCCCACTTGAACAATTTACCAAGCAGAAGTGGTTTAAACCCCCCCCAAAAAAAACAACAAAGAATATAACAGAGAACAACGGTACAATTGACAAAACCAATTGTGAGATGCACCAAAGCCTTAGACATTAACATGGTTAAAGAATATGCTGCAAATTTATATGCACGTAAAAAAATATAGATTCTTTTTTTTATACATAGTGCATGAAAAAAAATTATAGATCCGATACCTAACTCATGCAGAATAAGTTGTCAGTCCAAAAGCATGTGAAAATAATAAACAAGAAAAAAGGTTAGAGCATTGAACCCAAATATTACATTATCTTCATCAGAGCTTTCACTTGATTCATCCTCAGAGCTTTCACTGCTCTCAACTTTCTTCTTTGAAGGAACTTTTGTTGCAGGCAACTTCTTTGATGCAGCAGGCATCTTTGTTGCAAGATCCTATAGACCATACCAATATTTCATAATGGGGAAATCAAAATAAACAAGATCATCAGACAAAATCCAAAATAAAGCTTACACCATCTTCATCTGAGCTACTATCAGAGGTTGTCTCATCACTCGACTCAATTTTTCTGCCAGGTATAGTTTTACCTGCAGTAGGCAACTTCTTGGATGATTCAGTAGGGACCTGGGATTTTAACAGCAAGCTAAGACATTAGAAATAGCATTCAGAGTAGCATGGTATTGTAGGGAAGTCAGTGATTCAGCATTTACATCATCCTCATCAGAGCTGCTGTCAGATTCTGAGTCTGATTCAACTTTCTTAGTTGCAGCAACAGGTACCTTCTTGGATAGCGGAGCAACTTTAGTTCCCACATCCTGAAATCCATTGCCCAGATATTATTAAAATAAGGCATCTGACACACATCAGTGAGATTAAAAGGCAAACTAATAAATTTACATTTTCTTCATCTGAACTGCTATCAGAATCTGAGCTGTCACTTGACTCGACTTTCTTTGTTGAAACAATTCCATTCTTACCACCAGCAGAGGCTACCTTCGATTTTCCAGCCTAATGCAATGCCAGAAATAATCTATAAGTTGGAAACAGCGCATTCCAGAAATTCCTACTAACATTATATCATTCACCAAAAACGAAGAATTATTCACTACTTGAATCTTCCCCAGTAACTCTTACATCATCACTATCGGAGTCATCATCAGAGGATTCAGAAGTGGAAATACTAGCTGGCTTGCCTTTGTCCACTCGGCCACTTAGAGTTCCATTCTTAGAAGGTTGTGTCTTTGACGGACGAACAACTTTTGTGACAGTTTTCTGAAGCCCAAGAAAAATACAATTTAAAATAAGAGGCACACAGCCAAAAACACAAAAAAAAAAATCAAAGCACACACCTTGTCTTCCACAGAATCTGATGAAGAGGAATCATCTGAACTACTTTCCTTCTTGCTTTTTTTTGGCACCTTGGCCGCCTTCTTTTCAGCAACTTCATCTCTCTTCTGCTTCTTCGCAATCACTTGCTTCTCAAGTTCATCCTCAGCTTCCCTCTTGCCTTAAAAGCGATGAAAACAACTCCAAATTGATTACCCATAAAGCAATAATAAATGGTCCATCAGAAGTCACATCGAATTTAAAATAACCGAAGTGATCATTTAGTTAACCCTACACCAGTACACCTCTCGGCAGAACGTACACATTGTCACGTCTCTCGTAAGCCAAGGGTCTAGCTATTAAAGTATTAAATTACATTAAGAACGGTAAAATATACAATGAACATAGCAGTAAAGGCAGACGAAACTTTGTATACCCGATGGAAAAGAAAAGGAACATGTTAGCAAACAAACCAGGAATAGAATTGGGGGAAGCCCAAGTCACGAGAACCCGGCGACGAGCATAGAATCTTAAGTACAAACATATAAACGAAATGATAATAAAACAAACTAAATACTACCTTTCTTTGCAGATTTCGAAGGCCGAACAACACCCGGAGCAGGATCAACCTGAAATACAAAGAAACTAGTATCTCATACATATACATAAATTAAATATTCAATGCGAAAAGGTAGAAAACGATGCGCCAGAAACATACTTTGGGAGCTGATTTCTTGCTGGATTTGCCCATGTCGGAGATGCAGAAGAATAAACCAGAGAAGTTTCAGAAACTTGAGTAGGTAGAGACGCTTGAAAGCCCCAACGTTCGTTGAGTTTTAGGGTTTTGGGAGCGAACGTTTGAACGAAGGCTTTCAGCTGGTCTGCTTTTATAGTCACGCATAAGCGGCTGCTTTGTTAGGGGGGTTAGGGTTTTGGCACTCGGTAGTTGGCACTTGGCACTAGCCGCGCGCCTCTATGCTGTGCGATTTTGGGAACCTTTAAGTGGACCCCAGGTTATTTGGTTGAATTTGTAATTAAAGGTGATGGAATGTATTCTCTCTGTTTTTTTTACCAGTGATGAAATATTGAAATGGATCCTAAAAGTGTGGGAATGTATTTTTGTATGTCTATATATATATATTTGTAAAAAATTAAAAATTCTTTTAGTATTTATTATTTTATATCATTAGAAAATCTATTGCATTTCGTAGATACTTTTAAAATTGTAGACCAAAGTAAGGAACCTGATGAGACTGAATAACCCAGTCAACCACCATTGATGGGCAACTTTTGTGCAGTACAAATAGTTGACTGGACAAACTGACTCTAGGTGCATACAGAACATTCACAAGCCCAAGGCCCAATATACTAATGATATTCCTAACACCCTTTCAAGTATTGGGGCCATAAAGAGTTATTGTTCCCTACTTGCTTAACATTATCTCTCTTAGTCTTCCATTCCTAGAGGCTTTGTAGGTGAATTTGCTAATTGATCTTTTGAACGTATGTGCTGCAAATCAATGATTCTTTGTTGCAATTTCTCTCGGACAATATGACAATCAATTTTGATATACTTCGTCCTCATGAAAAACTGGATTGTTAGCTATATACATATCAGACTTGGAGAAGTGTACTCTTACTGGTTCAAGTCCCTTTACGTTGAGGTCCTTTAACATTCGCGTAAGCTAAACGATCTCTGACACTGTTGTGTCCAATGCTCTATACTCCACTTCTGCTGAGGATTTAGGCATGGTTCGCTGCTTCTTTAGCTTCTAGCAAACCAAAGATCCTCCAAACTTTATTGCATAACCTATTACAGATCTTCCTGTATTTGGACATGTTGTCCAATCTAAATCCACAAAGCATTCCAGCTCATTTGTCCTTGTTGCTGCTAACAAAATTCCCATGCCAAGGCTGCCTTTGAGGTATTTGACAACACGCACCGCTGCATCCATGTGTGACTTTCTTGGAGTACTCATGAATTGAATCAAAATCTGCAGAACAAAGCCATATCAGGTCTAGTAATTGTAAGATAAGATAATCTAAATGTTAACCTTGTATATATGGATGGATCTTGTAGGATGGGATCTTCTTGTTTATGTTTCTTTTTACTTTTATGTTTATCTCTTGTCTTGTTAATGCTCCTTTCTTCAAGACTTAACTTAATATTATGCTTCAGATGTACCTTTAAAGGCATTTTAGCAATTAATCCCATATTTCATATACGATTTAAAGTATATTTCCTTTTACTAAGAACAATGCCTTTTTTGTTAGGGTCAGTTGTAAACCCAAAAAATACTTGAGAGGTCCTAGGTCTTTGATTTTAAAGCTATGATGCAAGTGGGCCTTGATTTCATTTATACTAGACACTCTATTTTCGGCTATTACTAAATCATCAACATAAGCCAACATTATCATTATTTCTCATTTACTTTTCTTCACAAATAGTGAATAATCACATTTGCTTCGAGTAAACCCCCTTCTATCGACGCCTCAGTGAGTTTGGCATTCCATTATATGAATGCCTGTTTGAATTCATATAAAGATTTGTTAAGTTTGCAAACATAATTGTTTCCAAATTCATTAAATCGTTATGGAATTCTCATATATAATTCTTCATATAAGTTTTCTTGCAGAAATGCATTGTTGCATCTATTTGGAAGAGACGCCAACCATGCATTGGTGCAAGAGTGATGATAATTCTCACAGT
>JANTPZ010003954.1:0-16382 GCA_025593235.1 Vachellia pachyceras
CCCGCAGCCATTCGGTTCATCAGATGATGGAAAAGGAAACAAAAAGAAATTGAAATAAATAAAATAAATCAGAACCACCAGGTTTCGGAAATTACTTTGAAGGGCAATCTGGTCCTTTTCCATATTCCATTTAACTATTAAAAGGTCCCAAGGGACCTGACAATAGTTATTTCAAGATTTGGGACCATTTGTTAGTTTTTTATTTTCCTTGGGACCTATATCTGATTTTCCCTAATAAATTTCTTAAGTAGGCAATGCCCAGCTTGTTTCAAAATTCTGCCTTCTTTTATTTTTGTGAATCTCTGATAGAATAAATGCTGGCTTTTTTAGCATGTGGGGCCCTTAAAACAATGAATGGGGACGAGTCTTAAAAAAAAATTCCAATAACCACCCATTAATTTACTAAATTAAATAAAACCTTTTTTCTATTTCAAGAACTTTACCTTTTTTTCTATTTCAAGAACTTTAGGTCTTTAATTTACAGTATAAAATTACAAGAAACAAAATCTTCAATCAAATATGTAGTCTTTTGGTCTTATCCATAGGCAGACCTATGTGTGTTCGAGGGATTCAACCGCACCCCTGACCTATGTGATTTATTTTGCACCCACTCATTTGCTAATTTGAAACCCACTAATTTTTTGCTCAAATTCTTCTCAAAACATATTAAGAATAAGTCTCATTTATCTTTTTTAAAAATAGTTTGCACCCTCTGAGTCAGTGTCCTGAGTTTGCCACTGGTCTTATCTACAAGACAAAGAGGTAATACCTTTTATCCGTTTGCAAATTATATCATTACATTTTTCACATGAATATACAATTGTGTCCTTAATTTATTATTACGTAGACTTGCTACCATATTAGAGTATATTAAAAGGCTAGTAAAGTTGAAAAGTTATTATATTTTAATGGAGTTGATGAGATTTAAAGCTTTTTATTTTAATAAAATATGTTAGAAATGATTTATAAATAATATCAATACCCAATGACCAATGGAACCAAATGAACGGGGGAAAGATAAAAAAGCTAGGAATTAGGAATAGTGGGGTCAAAACATAATAAAGTTACATTTTATTGATAATTATTGTAAAAGTGAGGGAGGTGAAATTGGGAAATAATAATTAATAACCTGTAAGTATAGTTATATTTAGGATAAAAATTTTCTTCAGAAATTGGACTTATAATATAAAAGCGTAGGGTAGTAATTCACATTATTTCAATATGAATTGTTAATAATTGATGCTAGTATCAAAGAAAAGAATTTATTATTGTTTTTCAGTAATAATATGATCATTTGACCAAAGAATAGTTCAAATATATATACACACTTCTCTTTTTTTCCAATGGAACTTATAGAGTTGAGAAAATATTATTGTTTAATATAAGTTACTCACTAAAACTATTACATTAATTTATAATTTTATCCCATAATTTATTGTATTGTAGACTAGGATTTTCTTAATTTCTTATTATAGCATATATATCAAATAAGGATAACGTTGAAAAGCTATTGAATTTTAAAATGAAATTAAAAATTTTTTTCTTAATTTAGATGAAATATTTTGATTAGAAGGAGCTTATAAATTGGATAGGATCAGTATACTTGATTGACAGGGTTATATACGTAATGTCACATGCACAGATGCACTGACATGCTTTTAGACATTTGATGAATTTATTGGTATATTAGAAATATAAACTTTCCATATTTTGTGTAATTTAATTTTAAAATTTGGGTTTATATTATTGTTAGACCTTATAGTTCGATGAAATTTTAGTTTCAATCCTTGTAGTCATAAATTATGTTTTTATTTCTATAATTCCATGAGAATATGGCCTAAATTTAACACTGTTAAATTATATTTTAGTCAACGTTGTTAAGTGTATAGACCAAAACTAAATTTATCAAAAGTGCACGAACAAAAATCAAAATCATTTAAAAGTTAAAGGGTTAGACAAATTTGGGTTTTGACACATTTAATTTTTAATAGGTTTTGATTTTTTGTCTATTTACTTAACTTTATTAACTTAGACAAAATCCTTGTGAAATAAGGATTAAAACCACAAGTTGAGATTAAATATAGGCCAAAACTAAAATTTGATTAAACTATAAGTATAAACAAGTGTATTGACCCTATAGGGACCATACTTACATCAACTTTCTTATATTCTTTAATTTCTCCAATCACATTTGGCCATGCTTTTATTTTTATATGGGTTATAGTTAAATGACAAGATTTTAAAAATACAATAAATGATCACATGTATGATTAGAAAACTTAACATAATAAATGAATATAAAAACTTCATCTAAGCATTTTCCAAATTTGAATTAAACTAAATTATAGCTTTATATTGAAGTTTCATTACCTTTGGCGTCGTAAAAGTTTCATCAACTTCCAAACTCCTAATTGATTACGAGTGAGTTTGGGAATGCTATAGCAAAGCATTACTCAAAAAGGCATTATGGTGGAGAATAATTTTAATGTGTCCGTTTGGAAATGTAGTAGAGAAGTACTTTTACGTAAGCCTGGGTAAATACATGAAGAAGATTATCTCGTTTTACGGAGAAACAGTGTTGCACATACTTTTTAGCTCTATTCAACGCTTTGCCAAATACAAATTGACTCCTTTTTTGCAGCATGGGAAATTCCTTGCTAGGGCATCACGGTGACGGCTTCGTTCCAAATACTAATTGGCTGTCAAATATACCAATAAAAATACTTTTACATATTCAATAGTATTTAATTTATATACATTTTCCTTTATTCCATTTTTTGTTTTTATCATTTTATTTTTAGTAATTTTATCACAATATATAGAATAATATGTATATATTATTTAACGGGATTCATGTCCTTTTAAGTAATTTTTTATTAAAAGTCACTTCTTCAACGTTCATCCATATAAATTTTTTTCGTAAAAATTTATTTTTCTAACATTTATCTAAACATAATGTGATTTTTCAAAATGAATCATGGACAAAAGTCATGTTTCAAATGTATTATGGATAAAAGTTACTCCTCTAACCAGTTTTCCAAACAGGTACACATCGTTGAGTAATTAAAAAAGCAGCCCCCATTATAATTCAGAAATTCACTGTAATTAATTAAATCAAATAGTACATAATATGAGCAATAGGGCAGAAACTCATCCTGTTTCTGCACATGGAAACTACAGGTTTTCTTCACGTTGCTTCAATCTTTTTTTAGCCTCCTAATAACTCTCAAAACCTTCAAAATAAATATTATCAATAAATAGAAAAAATACCCATAAATCCGTATATGTATCAATTATTAACCCTTGAAGACAACTAATTGTATATGTGTTGAGATGAAATAATAATATAATAAATATATAGTCCACATGCTTCAAATATTAAACCTTGAGATTAATATTATATAATACACACACACCCCACACCCTTGATATGCTGTATATATTGTTGTCCACAAATACAGACTTTATCAATATGATGTATAACCCATGGTTCGTAGGTTCAATTGGTAAAAGGATTGGCCTAGTACTCTCACATAAAAGGAGAGGGTTCGATCCTAGGTAGTGCCACTTAGTTGTGACTCCAGTTGCACCGTTTGGGGAGGCATCACCACAGCTAAGTGAAGTTGGGTTGACCTACTTGTGTGGCCAGACCAAAGGGCTTACTTGGCTTGCTTCAGTGGCTGCAGAAATAGGCTTCAGTGGATCATAAGTTAGGTATCCTACCCTTGGATCGTGGGTAAGCCCAACCCTTTTTCTAAAATTTTTATATCGCGAATATGCTGTGTATGACTTGTGGCAAAATATATATAGTATGCAACGTACAACATAATTTAATTATCGTAATTTCATATTAAATTAAGGTAGTCATAATCATACGTCTAAGGATAATTTTGTATTTTTGCATTTATATTTCAGTTTTTATTCCTCTTAAATAACTGTAATTTTTAAAATTCTCTCTAAGAAATATATTTTTTCAAGGTTCTTCGTTCTAATTTTCTTATAAATATATACGTATATTTATATTTTATGTGATATTTATAGTTAAGAAGTTATATTATTCCTAGATTATGAATATGCTGACTTAAATTCTCTTCAAGACGGCAACCATATAATAGTGATAGTTTATTTAGGAAAAAAAATAGCAAAAGTTAATGAAATGAGCCGCCAATAATGACTCGCATTAATTATATTGGACCAATTTCAAGAAACTATATCTTTATATAATATACAATCTATAAAAAAAGTATTTGGACCGTTGGACCAACGTGGGTGTTTTGCATCCATTGAGCAAAGACCCCATTCCTTTAGTTAGATCATCTGTAGCACTCATAGCTACAGCTCGTCTAACTCAATTATTTTCTAATAATTGATTTATTTTACTAAGTCACGTTAATGGATTTATTTGTGACAAAGTATGTAAAAGTTAAATGCACGTTCAACAGTTTTTTTATAAAACGAGATAATATCCTCACATATTTACCTCATTTTACATAAAAGTACATTTCTACCGTGTTTTCAAACGAATTCAATATATTGACCTATGATCCTTTTCTATGCCTTGTGCAAATTTGTGTATATCAAAGTCGTGTTTCAGGTCAAAAAAAAAAAAGTCGAGTTTAAAAAGAATCCAAAGATTCCTTTTTTCTGTTTACAAAAATATTCTAGACAGGATCAGCTAATGTTTGTCCGAAGCTGAAATATAGTATAAACTATAAATTTCTTAATTTTTTTAAAAATTAAATAACTCTTATATTAAATAACGAATATAAAATTATATTTAAGATAAAAGTTAAACTTTAATTGACTCTTGTATTGCAAACGGAGGAGAATGTATAAACTAATAGAATAAGTTTTTTTATATACTATATTAAATTTAAAAATAAATTACATTCATTTTCAAATAACTTGTAGCTATGATAATTTACTGTAAATTCTATTAATATATCGATGTTAATCATTAAAAGGGATAAAATAATTAGATGTATATAATTTCCACTTATTTTATTGTCCATTTCCACTTATATATAAATTCTATTAATGAGATGTACGGAAAGAAAAATGTTTACCATTTTAACTATAATTTCCACTTTTTTTATAAAATGAGAGAGTTTAAGAATATAAGAGAATAATAGAAGAAATCGAGAAAGAGAGAGAGCGTCTTAGTTGCATGGTTTGGAAGCTGTGCTCTTAATCAAATTATACGAGTGAGTAATCTAGCAAACACTAAATTATAAGATGACAATAAGGATACATGCGCCATCTTGTAGATGCATCTATCAAAACCATGAAATATCTAAACGGTGTACAAGGTCTTGTAATTAGCTTTCCTTGAGAATAAGCTGCACATGTGAAATCCTTAAATTGAAGAATCTTTTGGCACATGTGTAATTAGCTTTCCATGTTAATTTTCAATAATTCTTTGCATCATAGTTGACTCAGAATGACCTAACCGGTCATATCAAACAATGAAGGTATTTTTATCAACAAGCTTCTAGTTTACCATAACATTTGTCTCATTTGTACTAATCTTGTATAGTACAAACCGGAAGATAATGCATGCAATTTTTCCATCACACATTTCTCTCCATAATAAAATGGATAAATACCAATAAATAAATATATGTATACTAATGAATATTAATGTAACAATAAATAAATATGTATAGATATGACAATATAAATAAGTAGCACAATATAAATAACATGTAGAAAAAATAATAAACAATAAAATTAACAATAGAATTTGATCTATATAAGTGATAGTGATGTGAATATAACCATAATAAAATGAATAATGAACAAAAAAATAATTAATGATAAATTGAGACCGAAAGTAAAGATAGGAAAAATATAAAGTACAAAACAATGAAATTAATAATAATAAAAACAAAAAGAAATAAGTAACAATAAATAACAATGCAAATATAAGAATAACAATTATAGAAAAATAATATAAAGTAGAATTATACAACAACAAAAATTAAAGTCTCATATATATGGCTTATGGCCCTACATTAAAAAATCAAAATAATATGACTCAAGGTCATATATTAAAATGACAACAATATAAGTAATTTGTAAAGAAGATTAGAATGAGATATACTAACAATGACAATCTCCAATCTTAGCCATTGGAATCTAGTGTTTAAAACATCCGGTAAATTGATCAAAACAATATGACTCAAGGTCATATATTAAAATGACAACAATATAAATAACTTGTAAAGAAGATTATAATAAGATATACTAATGATAACAATCTCCAACCCTAGCCATTGGAATCCAGTGTTTAAAACATACGGTAAAAGAATCAAAACAATATGACTCTATGTTATATATTAAAATGAAAACAATATAAATAATTTGTAAAGAAGATTATAATGAGATATACTAACGACAATAATTTCCAATCCTAGCCATAGAAATCAGTGTTTAAAACATATGGTAAAAGAATCAACTAATTCCATACAGTGACTCATCATATTATCCTAAATTGATCAAGAAGAAATAATACAATAAGATAAAGTAGATGAAATGGTTAAGATATGAGATGAGTATACATTTTGTAAAAACTTTTATGCAGATAACGTTTTATAAAATGAGAGAGTTTTGGAGTAGAAGATAATAGTAGAAGAGATTGAGAGAGTGAAATAAAGTGTATATTCTTATTCACCATTTTGATGTACAAATGCTTAGTACATTATTCATATTTATAGGATTTAAGGTATTAATACAAACATAAGAAGTTACAATCACATTAAACAACTTAATAGTATAATTAGGATTTATAGGGAACACATACTTAAGATCCTTTAATTGGGAGGTTAAAGAATAAAATGACATAAGGTGGAATCACATGAATCATAACAACATGTAGGAGATACTTATTTTATTGTCCATTTTTCCTGATTGGATTATTTTATTTTCCATTAAAAATATAAAAGTAATGCTGACAAAGAATGCTTCTCGGTCCCGTTATTTGGCGCGTCGGCCTTATATTATTATTTTTTATCAAATGGTCATATTATTATCAATCAACGTCAATAATATAGATTATATACACAAAATCGGACATACATACTTGTGTATATACATAATTGAAAAATGTATATGGACTATCGGCAATGGCTTATTCAATTTTTTATATATTAATTAAATACTTGCACTTGTTTGAAAAAGCTTATTTTCTCACCATAAATACGTTCAACAGTGTTTTTCCATAAAACAAGATAATCTCCTCCACATATTTACATCGGTTTGCATAAAAGTACTTCTCTACCGCGTTCTCAAACAGGATACACTATTTTACAGCATACTTAATTTTGTCATATGAGTATCATATGTTTATAAATTTATTTACTTCACCGGCTTAACCTTCCACTACGTGAACAATAATGAAAACAAATAATATGAAGGTACTTACTATTTTTCTTATCAGGTGTGTTTATAATTTTCTCAATTAGAGCTCTTAGTCCCTATATTTATAAATTGTAAGGGAAACATGTTAGTAGCTTATGGCGTAACTAACACTCGCATTTTACCATATGGATCTAAATGAAGTAAGGGTTAATATAATATATTTAGTTTCACAATATTGCCCTTGTTTATGTTTTAGTTCCTTAAGTTTAAAATCAATGATTTTGATTTCTCAAGGGATAAAATGGTCCGAAATTTATTAGATTATAAAGATCAATGTTTTAAATAAAATAAAACTTAAAGAATAAAATCAAAATGAGGACAAATTTTAGGGACCGAAATCAAACTTGACCTTATTAGATAACATATATAACTATAATAATTTTTTATTTTTAGGTTGATAATAAATTTTATTTTTCTAAAAATATATTTTATTTAATATTTTATGAACACAAACTAACATATTATGAACATATGTAGGTACTAATAGTTGTAACTGAGAAAATTGTATGGATATGCAAATAAAAATAAAAAGAAAAAGCTACTTGAATCTAATTAGGAAAATCATTTTACAAGTGCTTATAATTTTTAATTTTTAAGTTGATACTTGTATGCTTTTCTCGCTTAATCAAATTATTATTATGTTAGAACTGTTAACTATTGTATAAAACTAGTGCTAATAAAACAAAATTATAGGGACTAAAGTTACTATCAGGATAAAATTAAAGAAATCAATCATGGAAAAAAAGTAGGCACCAAATTAAAAATTAAGGGAAAGTAAATGTTGAATGATTTTTCCAATCTAATCAGAAAAGCATGTAACCCTACAAGTAATAATTAATGAAATAATTTTCCCTGATAATTCATTATTTTAGTCGACCAAGTTGGTTCTAACCACCCACTCCAACTTTTGCTTATAAATTCTCCATTCTCGAAGATGCTAAGCACAACACAAACAGAAGCATGATGGCTTTGGATCAGTCCAAAGATAATCATCATAAGGTTGAAGATGAAGACTCATATGGCCTCTCTGCCATGCTTCTGTGTTGCAGTCAGATCTATTCTGCAGTTCTAAACGCAGCTCTTGAGCTCAACCTGTTTGAGATCATAGCCAAGGAAGGAGGAAGACACGTGTCGGCCTCTGAGGTAGCTTCGAAGCTTCCAGCTTCATCTCAACACAGAGACTTGGCTTTCAGAATCGATCGTCTCTTGAGGCTTCTTGCAGGTCACTCTCTTCTGAGTTGTTCAGTTCATGAGAAGGAAGATGGTGGCTCTGAGAGACTCTATGCGATTTCTCCCGTGGGAAAGTACTTTGTTGGTGGGGATAATGATGATAGTGGATTCTTAGCTATCTTCTCATCATTCACATGCCATAAGGCACTCGTGGATGCTTGGTAAGGTTAATTTGCAACGTTGTTTAATTTAATTAGGGAAAAATGATTCAAGGTGAGGGACTAAATTCAATGAACTTATATGCCTAAACAACAAAAAATGATTAATTCACTCATTTTATTTTTGGAAGTATCGTTAGTGTCTGGGATAATATTACAAGTTTATGTTTTTTTTATAGTGAATTATATGGTTTAATGTGAAAAGATTGCGACAATTATCTCAAAATAAGAATTCTCTTATACCTATGGTATTAAAACCCAACTTGGGTTGCTTGGTCAAATCAATCATTTTGATTCAACCATGATTAGATCCAGTGGCGGACTCAGGATCCTGATTCGGGGTGCAAACTATTTTTTGAAAAGATAAGTAAGATTTATTTTTAATATCTTTTGAAAAGAATTTGAGCAAAAATTCAGAAGTTTCAAAATTAGCAAATGAGTGGGTGTAAAATAAATCACATAGTATTAATATATACTTAATTTTATGGAAGTCATGGGGTGCGGTCACACCTGGTTGAGACCAAGGAGGTTCGCCTATGATTAGATCAAAGATATTTAAACCATCGTGTCAAGCGATATGATTTTTAGTATCTTATATTTTACCGGAGTAAAAAAATCATTGTTAATTGTTTCAGTTTTTTTTATTTATATTTTTGGCTGGTAGGTTGAATTTCAAGGATGTAATAATAGACGAAGACAATGACCTGTTCAAGAAAATTCATGGGATGCCAATGTACCAATACGCAGAGATAGATCCAAAGTGGAACAATATGTTCAACAAAGCAATGAGCAACATCTGTAATATTGAGATGAATAGAATAGTGGAAATATATAAAGGATTTGAGGGAGTATCAACACTTGTTGATGTTGGTGGTGGCACTGGCCAGAACCTTAAAATTATCATATCCAAATACCCTTCAATTAAGGCTATTAATTTTGATTTGCCCGTAGTCATTCAAAATGCTCAACCTCATCCAGGTAAATAATTATGTTTATGTATATTCTTTTTTTAAATTTTCCAGTTAATCTGAATTCATTCTGGTTGACCTAATTTTGAGATCATCATCATTATTGTCAAACTCTTTGAAGGGATTGAGCATGTTGGAGGAGATATGTTCGAAAGTGTTCCTAAAGGTGATGCCATAATACTAAAGGTTAGTGTTCAAATATGATAACCTTTAATTTGACTGTCTTGTCAAGTAGCTACAACTACAAATCAGACTTACATAAGCTTGTTGACTTTACACTGTTGTTTTATATGATTCTAGAACATCTCAAATATCATGGTATATAAAGTAAATTTCAAGTTTGTATAGCATATATTTATCCGTTTGAGCAAGGTTTAGATATAAGTAATCGTGAAACATGTATTATAAGGTCCCAAGGAAGAAAGTTATTTATGAAAAGATTCCAAGAGTTGTCAATAGCGGCTGCTCCACTTGTCAATGGTGCTCCTCGACTTGTTATTGACAACCTCTTAGGACCTTTTCATAAATAACTTCCTTTCTTGGGACCTTACAATAAATCTCCCTATAAAGTAAATTTCAGGTTTGTATAACATATATTCATCTGTTTGAGTAAGGTTCAGATATAACTAATCGTGAAACATCTATTGTTTATCCTCTGACGATATGTAAGATTTCAGTATGGTCTCTTAATTTTTTAAAATCTATTTTTAGTCCTTTGTAAACTTAGCAAACTATATATAAAACTTGATATTAACTTAGAGATTAACTAAACGTATAATTAAGCCCCTTATAAAATTAAGAGACCAAATATAAAACCTTAGAGAAGTAAACTTTTGCCCAACTAATATATATATATATATATATGGATCTTGTTGATACACACTTTTCAGGCTGTATGTCACAATTGGTCTGACGAAAATAGCATAAAGGTATTGAAGAAATGCCACGAGGCATTACCAGAAAATGGGAAGGTGATAGTGATTGAGTTCTTAATGCCTGAAGCAATTGAGCCAACAGAAGAAGCCAAGTTTGTAGCAAGCATGAACAATCTCATGTTTCTTCATGATGGAAGAGAAAGAACTGAGAGAGAATTTGAATCTCTTTGCAAACGTTCTGGCTTTTCAGGTTTCAAAGTTGCCTGTCGTGCCTTCTCTACTCTTGGAGTCATGGAATTCTCCAAATAAAACAATGGATCTTAATTATCATGTACTCTATTTGCTCATCCACGAGTGTGTTTGCAAACTTTAATTTGTTCGAGTCAGATGTTCTCTCATATCAATAAATTTCAAATTTTATTGCTATCATGTCTTAAAGAATTAATAGAGAATTTTAGTTATACTATAATTTCTCTAAATTTTAGTTTGTGCCTTTCAAATCCAAACCAAGGGTTTTTGTGTGCCGTTTGGAAATACGGTAGAGAAATACTTTTACGCAAGTCGAGGTAAATATGTGAAGGAGATTATCTCGTTTTACGGAAAAACACTGTTGAACGTAAGTTTGACTTCTGCAACTGCTTTGCCAAACACACTTATCTCAAAGGATAAAATGATTTTGTTAAATTAGATTATTGATGTTTTAAATGGAGTGAGATTTTAAGAACCAAAACTTACAATTTAAAACTTGAATGACTAAAATCAAAATGTTGATAAATTTGATAGTTTGAAAATTGTATTAACCATTTCTCAAAAAAGTCAATATCTACACCAATCAATAAATCACAACAATAGGTCGGACTTTCCACGTCAATTACTGAAGTGCTAATGTTGTGTGTTTGGATATGTCGCGGTGCACACAAGTTGAAACAAAACTCCTTTCACATACTTAACTCGACTTGCGTAAAAGCACTTCTCCACCGCTTTCCCAAACGAAATACTACTTTTTTTTCCTAACTCTACTATTATTCTCTAGTTCAATGTGACCTTCGTACATAAAATGATTTTGAGAACTTCATGATTAATGTAATTAATGAAAGTAAAATTGGAAACAGCTGAAATTTAAAAAAAAATTAAGGATTAAATTCATGTTTTTAAGATGTGTAAATTAATTAAAATTTCCCTATAGTTAAGATTAGAAGCAGTATATTACACAACTTGAGAAATTAATAGCATTATTTATAACTTGTTAACTGATGTAAAAAGGGTCTGATCATCGTGATAGTGTGTTTAGAGAAGCACATTCACATAAGCAGCTTCTACCACTACCATGAGTATAAACTAAATCTTCCATCGAGGAATTATATTACTTAATAATGTAATCAGGGGAGCAAAATCATTTCAACACTGTCTGTTTCTAGAGCTGTCACTACCATATGGGTAGCTCTTTCTCGAAGCTACAAGACGTGGGAATTCAACTAAACGCATGAGATTATTGGTTTTTAAATTCTCCAATAATAGGGTTGATTTTGGTGGCTGACTTTGATTTGTGTTCATCCCACTTCCACATGTGACTTTAGGCTAACAAGTAATTTAATGAAAAACATATCATTATTTGTTTTACGAAAGAGAGGAATACTTGCATGCATTAGAGTGCCACTACATTCATGTTCTACCATAAAAACATTTTAAATATAATCTATTATAGATTTTATATCCTATAAATTTTTTTAACATTCTCTTTTTTCATAATAAATTTTTCTATAGATCTTTATGGAAAAAGAAAAATAATTAAGAGAAATTTATAGGATATGAGATCCATAATAAAAGACACTTGGAACATTTTTATTGGGTATCATATGAATGGCATAACAATCTGGGAGTATGTAAGTATTTCTTTCTAATGATTCTTACATTTAATTAATTCATAAACCACGTGTATTCAATTGATTTGAGAGAAGTTTATTATAATATGGGCCAAAACCCAGCATATTTCAAACGTTGCCTGTCGGCTTTGAATTCTTCTTTGGTGCACCTACCACTAATGTTTGATTCAATGTATTTTAAGCCAAATTTCAAAGGCTTAATCATCTAAGTGGTTTTTTTTTATAAATTCATTGAAAATAAGAAAGCCAAACAATAAACGTCTGATAAAATATAGCATCTCGGCCAAAAAAAAAAACAGAAGACAAGATCGCATCACAGTAGTACCTTTTTTAAAAAAGAATAGCATTATCAATTATTTTCTCAAAACACTTAGTATCCTAAATTTTTTTTTAATATACTCATGACCCAAAAATACTTTTCCACTAACACCTACTGTTTAACATACAGTACCCAAAATATTTTTAGTTGTGCCTAGTATGCTAAATTAGTTTTTACTCCTTCCAAAATTCTAAATTCATAATGGGTTAAACATACTTTTAGTCTGTATAATTTACCTCAATTTAGATTTTGGTCTATTAAGTTTAAAAGTAGTGATTTTGGTCATTCAAGTTTACTTTATTTAAAACTATTAATCCTATAGTTTTAAAAGGCGATTTAAATTCGACGTTAACACTGTTAATTTTACTTATGTGTCACTCACTCCGTTAATTACGGTGAAATGACTTAATAACTGAATAAAATGATATGAAAACAATTCTTGTATGACAGTCTTTGTAGTTTTAAGCTTCTTTCTTTTTTTATTTTGAAACTTTTTATTCTTTTATCTTTCTTGGTTTTGGCCCCTCAAGTTTTAAACTAATATATGATTTTGATTCTTATAGTTTCATAAGGGCCGAGATGTTTAATGGCATTAATTAACATTGTTAATCTTAGGGATCAAAACCAATACGTTCAGAGTATAAGACCAAAAACAGTCAAACATATAGGGATATTTTAAAACTTTAGGGACTAACAATTTTAGACAGAGTGAATTTGAAAGATCAAAACCACCTTTTTAAATTTCAAGGACCAAAACTCAAATTATGATAAATTTTAGGGACCAAAAATATATTTAACCCTTTATGATACTAGAGTTTTATGGAAATGATATTTTAAGGCACTAACTAAATGAATAAAAACTTAACATTGTATACTACTGAAAAATATTTTAGGATGCTGAATGTATTGAAAATTGTTTTAGGATAATGAATATTATTAAAAAATAATTCAAATGCTGAAATATATTTCTTCTTTAAAAATGTTCACTACCCCTATTGTACACCAAAAACAGTGTAGCTCTGGGCAGAGACAACCATAAGATAAAGAGGATAGGGAAAATCCCTGAAAAAATGCCCATTAAATACGAAAAACCCTATTTACTTTGATAAATAAGGGAAATGACATACATGTATAAGTAAAAAATTTAGAATTTCAAAATTTAAAAGAAAAGATTAAACTGTCCATGAAAAATTTGCAAAAAAGCAAAGCGGACAAAAGTCTCTAATTTAATAAATCAGAGACAGATTTCTGATAAGGTGATTTGGAGTCATAAACGGTTGTGCTGGTGTTACTTTGAAGTTGTAGAGAACTTTTTGAGCCGACCCTCTGGTCTACTAAGGGCTTGATTGGTATCACAGTGTCAAAACTGGATTTTGTGGAAAAATCTAACTTTTGTATAAGTATTCACATTTTTTTCAGAAAAGCTATTTTGAAGATAAAATCTCAGTTTGAAGCTTAAGTTTTGAAAAAGCTATTTTCTTGTTTCACACTCTCTTTTCTAATAAATTTTTTCTTTTCTCTTTTTTCTTTCGTTTTTTTCCTACTTACTTTTTGCCTCGGAATCCGTAAACCATGACTTCCCAAACACAATCACCTTTTCAAAACCTAGATTTTACATTAAAACTCATAAAAGCTATTTTCCCAAAATTTATTCTCCAAAATCTAAATTTTACTTTAAATTCCGTAAAACCAATCCTAACGTGAAACAAACTCTAAATTAATCTGGATGCTACCCGATGGGACTTTCGATTGCAGTTTTGGGATTTTTCCATCATGGGGTATCTCTCAGAAGCTTTTACTAGCTATAGGACCAAATAAAGCTCGTGAAGTATCTCTGACAGCATCTCCTTTGACAGCAGAAGTAGCTGAAAGGCTGGGTTCTGTGAACCATGTTGTTGAAGAAGGTAAAGTGTTGAAGAAGGCTCAAGAAATTGCGGTTGCCATTTTAAAGAATAATCAAGACATGAAGTTGGGGTACAAGTCGGTCACTAATATGAGTGAGGTTTCCTATAATATTAAGTTGTTACCTTGCAGTAGTTGAGAAAAAATAATGATGCAGAACCTATACGACAACTGAAGGTCTAGCCTTAGTTTTGTTTTCTCCAGCAATAACACTAAGAGGGAAGTGTGATAATATTATTTTGCCTGATTACATTAGCTAAAATTAATAATGAAAGAGAGTATAGTAGAAGGGAAGTAAATAAACCTTAGGAGAACTACCAGTAAAGAGAAAGCTTAGAGAGCTTGCAAGAAGCAAGGAAAGGAGAAAGACCGACTATCAGCAGCTAGCTACAGGGAAAGAGATTCATCGAGATTTTAGAAAAAATGAATGATGATTTGCTAACCAAAACGTACAGCCCGGAGAGTTCTGAATTGTTCAGATGAATCATGGGTGAGACAAAGCTTCTTGTGAATGTTTGAGAATCTCATTTTCTCAACGTACGATCGTCTTGAAATCACTACTGCAAAGTATAATTTTTACTACTGAAATTCACGCCTTCTTTAAAAATAGGGAGTAAAAAATGAAGGCGGTCACTTTAGGCACACTATCTGAAAGATAGGCGCCTAAAGTGTAACTTTTGTAGCTCTATATGTTAAAGAGGGCGCCCAAAGTCATGTTTTGACGTCCCATTTTATGATAGGGTGTGGGTGGTAGCGTGAATGAGGAGTTCAGAGTTGAGTATGCATGGGTGTGGTTGAATGAAGCAGCTGGGATGGGAGTGGCGTTAGCGGAGAACTCTCCAGGTGGCTATGGCGGCGTGAGTGGTAGAGAGAATGGAGATTGGTCTCTCGTCTCGTGTGTGGTCTAGTGTATTGGAGTGATTGCGTGGGTCTAGCTCCTCTTTGTCACGGCATGCGTGCTTGAAGTATATACCTTATGACAATATATACCTTACGACGTCCTATATTTTAATATAGGACGCCGTATGGTACTTACGGCGCCCTATCTTGAAATATAAGGTGCCGTAGGGTATATAACTACGACGCTTTATCTTGAAATATAGGGCGCCGTAAACTCTAACTTCTACTTCCCTCACATTTACACCCCCAGAAAAAAGGAGTTTATTGGGTTAAAAATAGAGCGTAAAAAGTACCTTTTGTAGTAGTGCCTCCAGGATTTGTTTGTCCACCTTTATAATAACTCTATGAGGGTAAGTAATACTGAATAACTAGCTCTCAACTATTAAAACATTTCAAGTTTATATGCTTGACATACAGTAGTTTGCTATTACGTACACATGAATATGATAAAAATATGATTTAATAGTTGAGATCTACTAAGGGCTTGTTTGGTTGGGGGGAAAGGGAGGGAAGGGGATGAAAAATGAATCCCTCCCCTTGTTTGGTTTAAAATTTTGGAGGGGAGGGAACTCAAAATATGCCCCCTCATTCCCTCTCCTCCCTTTACTTGATTCCCTCTAAATTGGGGGTTTTTTTGGAGGGAAGCCAAAAATTATAACTAATTTACCCCCACCAATTTTATTATATTCCCATCCATACCCTTGGTGGGCTAAAATGCATTACTTCTC
>JANTPZ010003955.1:0-11406 GCA_025593235.1 Vachellia pachyceras
GGATTGAAAGGTACTTGAACCTCTTGGTTGAAAGGGTGCACCTCATTGAGGAAGAAAGGTTGGTGGTTTGATTCTGAGTTCGTTTGTGAGTTCACTGATAAACTTGGATTCAATTCTGAGTTCATTTTGGTGTTTGCATACAGAGAATGCCCAGAGGAACTGAAGGAGGCAGCGTCGAGTTTGCTATACGCTTCTTCAAGGTGTGGAGAATTTCCAGAGCTTCAAGAGATTCGTGCAGTCTTGACCACTCGCTTTGGGAAAGAGTTCGCTGCTCGTGCCATTGAGTTGCGCAACAACTGTGAAGTCCATCCACAGGTATTCTTAAGGCTAAATCAGAGTTCTTTTTTCACTTTTAATAGGCTATCTGACCGACTTAGAGTCAATGATCGTTGAGCCAATTAGAAGCAGCCCTCCTGAACCTGTTTTCTATATTTGAAGCCCCTTTTACTGGGACCAAACGATGTTTGTTGGTTGTGGCTAAATTGGAGTTTGATATAATTAAGTTACATTTATTTCTTTCATTAACAAAAAGTTCTAATTTTCATCATAATTTCAACGAAAAAAAAAACTTCTTAGGAGTTGGGATTAATAAGCAAGCTACTTAAACAGCATAGAACTGTTATGTGGTCAAGTTTAAGAATTGCATATGATGCACTTATAAGGAATCATCTTTTGTTCGGGATGCCTATAGATGATACAGAAGCTGTCAACGAGGATGCCAAGCTTGGAAACCAGAATGAAGGCACTCAAAGAGATCGCTTCAGAGAATAATATTGTTCTGGAGCTGGACCAAGACTCTTCTGCTACAGTCGAGGTATATAATAATACATATTTAAGTTTTCAAACCAGTGGAATGTTCTTGTTTAAATGACTTAAAGGTGCTTGATGAGACCAATGCAGGGACCATCGAATGTGAAGAATGAAAACCAGTCTGGGCCTGATAGATGGGAAAAAGAGAAAATCCACAAAGATGATCAGTTTTCTGATTCCCTTGAGGCAAGGAAGAAGTATAAGGATGTAGCAGATGCAGCGCAAGCAGCTTTCGAGTCCGCAGCAAATGCAGCTGCTGCTGCAAGAGCAGCCGTTGAACTCTCACGATCTGAATCACACGATCCTCCCCCTAATGATCATAACACTCCCGATGATGGCAGTGGTAACTTCAGGGAAATCATGTCTCAAGTGGTGAAGGAAATTGTCCCTCCCTCTGATGATCACACCACTCCTGATGACGGTTGCGGTGAGTCTAGGGAAATTATGTCTGAAGAGATAGACAAGAAACTCGTGGAAGGAAATACGGGTGAAGAGTTGAACAAGAGCGACAGTGAAGAAGAAGCTGTGAAAGAGGCTGCAGTGTTGGTGGTTGCAGAAGTAGATGCTCGTCCGGTTAAAGAGGAACCATTTTTTGATGAGAGCGAGAATGAAGGAGATCATGAACATGAGGGCAAAAAATCTTTCAAGCAGATATCTTCCAAGAGTCATGATGGTGAAGTGGCTGGTTTTGACCCTAAGGATTCAACTTTGGAGGCAGACGCAGGACCCAAGAAGCAGAGCTCACTGTCTATGAACTTTGAGAAGTTGAAGAAGCCATTTTCAGTGAGGACGAAACGAGTTTGGGGTTTTTCAGTGAGGACGAGTGCATGAAGTATGTTGATTTGCATGTGGGACAAGAAGGAGTGAAAATATTTCAAGTAGATCCGCAAGAGGAAGCAGAGTACGTTAATTATGGAGGCATGTAAATATCCCTAACATATTTACATGTATTCATATAATAAACTCAGTCTGGTTATCCTTCAGAGATCTGGTCTTAATCTTCTCATGTTTTGCTGCCGGTTACGTGTCAATTGTTTGGTTTGTTAATTTTTTTTGGTCATCCATTCCCCCATGAATGCAAAATTGATTTGAATATGATGAGCTTAAGAAATTGTTTAAGCAGTTGGAGGGATAACTACATAGAATCATGCATTTCAACATAGTCATCTCCATTATTGTGTGAAGAGTTACTTTCTCAAGGCAAGGGCAAACGGATTATCATTTATCAGTAGGTTTAGAGTTTGAAAATTCTGTGCTATAATGCTTTATCACCTACGGTCTACCAATAGTATGCTATACATGAGACTAATGTAAGGGTCACGAGAGAAATATAAACAATCATTTTGCACTATTTAATGAGTTAATGCTCCAGTGAGCTATGCTTGAAAATGACAGCCAATAAACCTAAAACTTGATATGGATTAAACTTAATACAGGCTACTCGTAATATGTAATCATGTTCTGTGAGGCAAGACACCAACAAATTTAATACCCCTGATTTCTTAAAAAGAGAAGGATAGAATTCTTGTATGCATATATATTACTGTCCCCTTGGCCGCTTCTTACCACTTTGCAACAGTTCGCTATATGACTGCAAACTTACACCGACATCTTCATCATATTCTAGTCCAAGCTCTTCCTGAAAAGTTCAAGCAACTTTCAGTAACACAAGAAAAATATCAAATATTATAGTTCGCGAGAAAAGGGGGGAAACCTTAAATTCTTTGGGATCCTTAAGTGAGTTCTCAGTCAGTGTGTTCCATAAATCCTTGAACATTCTCTTACGCTTTCTCCACTGACTCAATTTCTCCGTGAATGTGTCCTCAACTGCCTTGCGTTCTTCTGGATTCACAAGAGTGACACCTCCACGCAACTTAGCCAGTTTGTTCTCCATTTGCTCAACCTGTATAATTAAAAAGACGCAGAGTAACTTAGTTTTAACTGCAGTACCATTAAGCCCCTTTCAATTCAAGAGTTCATAAACACTCAAGTTAGTTACCTCACTTCTCAGTTTTGATTCTCTTTCATGGATTTGTTCCAATGTTAAATTTGATTGCAATGTTCTGATTTCTGCAGCAACAAGTACGACTATAAATTGCACGACCAAAGCTGTTGTCTTGTCGGTCTCAGACCCAATAGTCCATGACAACTAGTTGGTGTAAAATCTTTGACAATGGTTAGGAAAACATGAATAGTTTTACTTAAAGCATACCTCCTTCAACCTCGCTAATAGCCTTCTTCTCTTCGTCTAGCTGTTTTTGCAGATCGGCATTTTGTTCCTTCATCTTATTAAGCTCCTCATTGTTTGGAATACTGAATAGATCTTGCCGGGCAAGGTATATCTTCTGCTTACCATACTCCTTAAATGAAATTCGACCATTGTCAGCAAGATTATCCAGTGCTTTCTGTACGACTGACTTCTTGAGGTTGAACTTTTGCAATGCATCGGCCACATTCTGCGCGTTTAATGGCCTATTTTGCTGAGAAAAAGAAGACCAAAAATGTTTGTTCGATTACTCTCACGGATCCACCACATTATACTAAACAAATTACTGTAAGATATTGCATGAGGGTGCTCATCAAAACAAGTAACTGACTATTTTTTACACCTTCCAATCAATGCAAGCTCAAAATCGAGCAAAATCATATTAATTTGAGAGCAAAATGAGCAGAAATTTACAAACGCAACCGTTGATTTAATGACAAATTCCTTACGAAGTCCACACGAACGATTATTGAACATACACAAGTGCTTACCTCATTCACGAAGTTCAACACGATTGCTGCAAAATTCACAGAAAAAGGAAATCGGGAGGAAAGAAATGTTAGATTCACGAATTAAAACCGTCAAATCGAAAACGGAAAGAAGCATTGGCAAAACAAATTTAAAAAAAAAATGAAAAACAGATAACCGAGAATCTACTGGAAGGAGAAGGCTTAGTTCAACAAAATAAATTCAACCATGCAAGAAAGAGCAACGCCGGTTCCGGGGATGATCTTACCCTCAGAGTTATCGGACTTCGGAGGCATGGTTCCTAACGCAAGAAAATGGGCGGGAGATTCCCGAATCTGTCCTTTATGAAGCGCGCGGATCGTTCAGGTCACAACAACAACAACAAGAAGGAAAAACTCGAGGACTTAAAAAACAAACGACGCTCTCTACGACACCGTTTCAATATGGAAAATTATTACTTAAAAAACATTGAGGGCCAAACATTTCAAAAAACCTCTCAGAAAAGCCCAGTTCTAATTTCTTTAAGAATAAGTTGAATTCAAATGAAATGGGCCTTACGGTATTCCCCTGAATGTCTATATCCTATAGTTGGCAAAAAAAAGAAGAAGAAGAAAAAATGTCTCCATCCAATAAATATTAAGAAAAGAAAATGGAAAAGGAAAAAAGAAAACTGGAAGGAAAATTCTACTTCCTTTCTCGATTCCCTCTTTCTCCGACCTCTGGGTCTTATTCCGACTTCAGGAATCTGAGGCATCCGGCGGGAAGGCAGAAAATTAAAGTGGGTAAGAGGCTCTGTTACTATACATCCTTTTTTTTGTTCTGCGAATTGCATTCTAGTATTCTTTAGCTCTAAAGTGAACGATCTTCAAGATTGATCAACATTGGATCACGACCTTTGTCTAGCTCCTGGAAAGCTGTGAGAGGAGCTAGAAGCTTGAAATGTTCGATCTTAATGAACTGGGTTTTGTTAGTTTCCCCGAATTCGAGTGCAAATTCTATTCGATGAGTGTCTGGAGTCACTTACATTTTCGTTTAAAGTTTCGATTTTTTTAATTATTGCCACTTTCTTAAGAATCTAGAGGAATTTCTTGGCTTTAAGTTGATGGGATTTTTTTATCTGTGTCCTTGTTTTCGATAACAACCTTCCAGTTCCTTGATTTGATCACTAGGGTTTCGTTTTCTTGTTCGGACTAATTAAATGGCTGTATGTAATTTCCCGATCTTTGAGTTTGAGGAATTTTTATGTTGTTATTGATGCGGCATGCTAGTTTAATTGGTTGTTCGTTCGTGAGTAATTAATTAATTAATTCATATCATTAATTTTCACTTCACTTGGACTTGGAACTTAATGCCCCCCAAAAAAGAGGAATAAATTTCCAAATTCAAGCGTACTTAAACAGTGATTCATACACAATAATCTAATGCGTTATGAAGTATTTATTAGTTTGTTTATATATTTGAGATACTTCTTGCAACTTGACTAATTTCTTAATTCTTCCAGAAGCCTTGGAAGCAAAATGTCTAATGTTGATGAACCACTATATCCAATAGCGGTGCTCATTGATGAGCTGAAAAATGATGACATCCAACTACGCCTGAATTCAATCCGCAAACTATCAACAATTGCGCGGGCTCTTGGGGAGGAGCGAACTCGTAAGGAATTAATTCCATTTCTAAGTGAGAACAATGATGATGATGATGAGGTGCTCCTTGCAATGGCGGAAGAGTTGGGAGTATTTATTCCTTATGTTGGGGGAGTGGAACATGCCAATGTGTTACTTCCACCCCTTGAGACACTTTGCACTGTTGAAGAAACTTGTGTGAGAGACAAAGCAGTGGAATCTCTTTGTAGAATTGGATCTCAAATGAGGGAGAGTGATTTGGTTGATTCATTTATCCCGTTGGTGAAGGTTAGGTGGCACTTTTCTTCAAATTAATAGATATTTTGTTATTACCTTGTGGGTGATTCCATCCTGATTGTTGTGAGTTGTGACATGAAACTTGCTCCTTGCTTGCCATCGCTGTTTATCCATTGTTCTAATTCTACTTCTGGTTCCTATTGATGGTTTTCAATTTTGATATTGCTTCTTAACCTGGAATTTGACTATTTTTCTGTTATAAAAATTCTTAGTAGAGGTTGGTTAATGGAGGTTAACTGGAATGGTGCCTGTCATACATTCAAGTTGGCAGCTACAATTACATTCTAGTGATTATTTTATCACTTTCTTTGTGTTCATGTTATTTATTTGTGCTGTGTGGTTCATGTCCTAGTTAATGCTAGTTACCATTTCATTATGTTTGTGGAACATCAGGCTGAATACATGATATGCTTTGTGTTCCAGAGATTGGCAGCAGGTGAATGGTTTACTGCCCGAGTCTCTGCATGTGGACTATTTCATATTGCATACTCAAGTGCACCAGAGACATCAAAGACTGAGTTGAGATCAATATACAGTCAGTTGTGTCAAGATGACATGCCTATGGTTAGAAGGTCTGCTGCATCAAATCTTGGCAAATTTGCAGCAACTGTTGAATATCCTCATCTGAAGGCAGACATCATGCAAATTTTTGAGAATCTTACTCAAGATGGTAATTGAATACATATTTTTTGTGCCTTCTAGATTGACAATCGTCATTTAGCTAGTTCACTAGGCTGTTTTATATGTTTTGAAGCCCATTGCCTAGTTTTCCAGCTATACATGCTTTTTTTAATATGTACTTTGCCCATTGGTTCAGATCAAGACTCTGTTAGATTGTTGGCTGTGGAGGGCTGTGCTGCTCTTGGCAAGTTGTTGGAACCTCAAGATTGTGTTGCACATATACTCCCTGTTATTGTCAGCTTCTCTCAGGTACATTTAAACTATTGATATTAATGAATATTATATATATTCCCTCCTTTTGCCCTCATCATTCATATATTTTGCTATATAGATTATTAGGTTGTGAAGCTATGCACTCAGTGATGTCGTTTTCTTTTCTAATATGCATTACATTATGTGAAATTTACTCTGGTATCAGATAAATCTTCATTATAAATTTATTTTTATTGTTTCTTATTGCATTTAATTTGGTACTGGACAGGATAAGTCCTGGCGTGTGCGTTACATGGTTGCTAATCAATTGTATGAGCTTTGTGAGGCTGTAGGCCCTGAACCCACCAGGTATTATTTTGTGGCTGGAGATAATACATGCGACATACCTTTTCATTTTATGACTTATTCTGTCAATATGATGTGTTCATTGTTAGGGTATGATTTTAATGCCAAAATATTGACATAATGTTGTACATCTGTGGCCCCAATCTGAAATTATATCTATATATCTATTTATACTTGTTAAGTGTTGACTTTATCATTATTGGTTGTCCAGAACGGAGTTGGTCCCCGCCTATGTTCGGTTGCTACGAGACAATGAGGCTGAAGTGCGTATTGCAGCTGCTGGAAAAGTCACCAAATTCTGCAAAATTTTGAATCCAGAACTTGCTATTCAGCATATTCTCCCTTGTGTAAAGGTGTGTGTACTTATGAGAAGTTGTCGTACCAATGCATAATGTTGCTTCTTATACATGGAGTTTTTTCTTGTTGGTAGTGGTACTGCAATTCACTATTAAACAATATTTGGTTTTTTTCCCAACAACTTTTGCAGGAATTGTCATCAGACTCATCGCAGCATGTTCGTTCTGCTTTGGCTTCAGTAATCATGGGAATGGCTCCAGTGTTGGGAAAGGTAAAAGCATCACACAGCAATCACTGCAATTGTTCTAGATATTAACTGGTTTAATGACACTTCCAATTCTATCATTTCTGTGTTGTAGGATGCTACAATTGAGCAGCTTCTTCCTATTTTTCTCTCCCTTCTAAAGGATGAATTTCCTGATGTGCGCTTGAACATTATCAGCAAGCTTGATCAAGTGAATCAGGTTTAGATTAGTTTTTCAGTTTATTTTTTTATTGCCTTCGTTTTTTTCATCTGATGATTATGTAAGTTTTAGAGCACAGGCTAATTTCCTAAACCCCCATGCTCTACTACATATATGCCAAAAGAAATGTATACAAAGAAATCAAAGGTTTTTTTTTTTATTAGCCAAGCTGATCAATCCATTCTTGCAGGTTATTGGAATCGATTTGTTATCTCAATCTTTGTTACCAGCCATCGTTGAGCTGGCTGAAGATAGGCATTGGAGAGTTCGCCTTGCGATAATAGAGTATATACCCTTATTGGCAAGTCAATTGGGTGTAGGATTTTTTGATGATAAACTAGGAGCTCTTTGCATGCAATGGTTACAGGATAAGGTCTGTATATCAATCATCTGTCGTAGTGTGAATCTTTTGTTATTGTGCATGGATCACAGTTTATACATCTAAATTTTTCAGTGGATGTTCTGTAATTCTCTCAATATCTTGCAATATAAAATGAACTAGCCTCAACCCCATGGAATTTAGCATTTTTTAGAACCACGCAAAGTTTGAAAGAACTTGTTCCCAAAAGAAAACATAAGTTAACAACCACAACATTAAATAGTAAACGAACTGTACAATGTCAGTACTTACCCATTCTACTTTTATAATGTACTGAAATTGCAAAGCAAACATTTAGCTTCCAGTAAGTTTTATGCTAATAGTGTATCCACTGGAAGGAATAGATGTGAAACACTCAAGGGGAACTACATTATTATTGTTAAAACTGTGCGCGCGCAGGTTCATTCAATTCGTGATGCCGCTGCTAACAACTTGAAGCGGCTTGCTGAAGAATTTGGCCCTGAGTGGGCTATGCAGCATATAATTCCACAGGTTCAATCATCATCTTCTCTCTGTCATCTAAAAAACCCATTGTGCTAGCTCCTCCATAACATTATCAATTTACTATGCAGTCCTCTGGCATTTTTATGGTGCTCTCAGTTACTTGGTGTTGAATTATCTAGTTCTGGCATTTGTTACTTGTTTATTGCTTGGTTCTGAAATTTCAGTGTGAACATTGGTTCGCAGGTTTTGGAGATGATCAACAATCCACACTACTTGTACCGGATGACCATTCTTCGAGCTATTTCTCTACTTGCTCCTGTAATGGGTGCTGAAATCACTTGTTCAAAGTTGTTGCCTGTCGTTACCGCTGCATCAAAAGACAAGTATTTCAATATTATACTTTCTTTATCCTATAGTGCAAGGTTCAATATGGTTCAAGTTTGCTATGTTTCTAATTGTGGCTTGATTGCTCCATGTAGAGTATCCAACATCAAGTTCAATGTCGCAAAGGTGTTAGAATCGATCTTCCCTATCGTTGATCAGTCTGTAAGTCTGTCAAACCTTTCCCCATTTCACATTCTTTATCAGTCTCTTGCTTCGATTCATCGGTGGATATCATCATGGCCGTTCAGGTGGTGGAAAATACAATCCGTCCATGTCTGGTTGAGCTTAGCGAGGATCCTGACGTCGATGTTCGATATTTTTCAAACCAAGCACTTCAGGCGATTGATCATGTGATGATGTCTAGTTAAGCAGATGAATCTTTGACACGCAGAGGTCGAAGACTTGTTCTATAGAGATGATAGACTTTTCACGTATTGTACTATTTGGTGCTTTTCCAGTTAAAAGAGAAATGGCGTTTTGTGTTTAAATGTTGCGTAGTGGTCCTCGTCACTTGATGTGATTAGTCGTCTTTCTTTCATTTTTTCCTCCTCAGGAATAATCTTATTTTCTTGTTGAATCTTGCTTGTGCTTTTGCATGGCTTTTATTTATTGTCTCTCGTGACTCTTGAAGTCTATTTTTCTGTTTCCGGATATGAATAGATTCGGCTGCTCATGAGATAGGCGAGTGACAGGTCCATGATCCATTGTACAATTATGTTTGATCCTAGCCCGCCTTCCCTCTGTGAAGATAAATGATTATTACAAGTTAGTTTTTTAAAGGATGAATTATATTGTTTATGAATTCAATGAACACATTAAAACCCCCCCAATGAACACATTAATGTTGGCAATTGTATGATTTCAAAGAACGCGATGGTACAAAATGAAAGAATGACTGGGATTCAATAAACATCATGATGATGATGCAAGATTGATTGAACTTAGGCTCATCATATGATTGTTCAAATCGCCTTGCGGAAATGCATGAATGCAAACAAAAATTCTCTAGTTTACCAAATGTTTCACACATTGCATTGGTATCCTAGATAATGTTCTAGGATCGTTGATGTGAACCCCTCTTCTAATGAAAGGTTTTAAGCTCTTTTCTTAACGAAAGTAATTTTGTTTGAGGTATTATCAAACATTAGATGTAGGTAACTTACTTTATTTCATCATGTTGCGAGGATCTCATCGCTCAATAGACCAATCCCAATAGTTGATTCTCATGCCCTTGTCCATTTTTGTGTTTCAAAATTAATTCCAAGAAAATGATTCTATCTTGACAACCACAAATATTCACAAGATCTAAAATAGATAATGATGTTGTTCATAATTTATGAATGATGCAACTTATACATTTTTTATTATAAAAAGATTATTTAAAAAATGGTCTAAGAATGAGAATATTAATGTCACTAACCACAATTTACGAGGGCAGAGTTAATATTGCCACGATGACAAATTAGCCTTTCAAGTAGTGTAAAAATTTTGGTCATTAGCGTATTCTCTAAGCCTTATTACGTTTTGTTTTATTAATTATTTGTGTGATGTCTCTCAAAAGATCAATTTGTACTCTGAGACTGCCTTGGAATGGAATAGGGAATTCAAACTCCATTTCTTTAGGATAAAAATAATTCATCTTTAAAAAAGTTTTCATCACCTAAACTCTTGTTAAAAACTATTGATAAATTTAGATGGCTATCATATTTTATTTAAGAAAAAAATAGTCCTTTTCTCTACACCAGATAAAATATCTTTGCAGGGACTAAAAAGATCAAACTGTCAAACACAACATAGCAAAAACAACATTTAACGTAGAGGTTTTGGTCGTTGCCATGTGTTACAAACTAAACATTTGAGAAGGCCGAGGAGCCAAATAACTTGTCCTTTTTAATTAATTAATAATTAGGCAAAAGTGCATATTTGATTTAGGTAATCTAACTTTATACAATGTTTAAGTTTTGTTCCTTAATTTTTTTTAAAAAATATATTTTTTCAATCCTTTAACATCCTAACATATTACTTTCAAATGGTAATTTTTTATAACAAGTCTTGCTATTTTGAAATAATCTTAATATTTCTACATTTGATAATATTTTTGTCAATATTTAAAATTTCAGTGTCAACATTTTTTGTTGATGATGTTAAAATGAAATGATTGAAAATACACCTTTTAAAATAAAATAAAAAATCAAAATGAAACTTCACATTAAAGGTAAAAACAGGGGATGAAAAGTACACTTTAAGTCTAATCGTTAATAATGTTAATAATAAAACCAAAAACTTGGCTAAATTTGAAACATGTATGACTCTCTCCATTTTGTGTGTGTGTGTGTAATACAGTACATACATTCTGAGTCTAATCAAACATAAATGCAAGACCTTAGTAGAAAACATGAGTCCAACAACATAAACCAACTATAATTTCTAATTAATTAATCGATTTATATAGTTTCCAGAAGGATGACCATGGGCCTTAACCTTCATATTAATTGGGCCATAATAAGCCCATAGCAAAACTTGGAGTCAACTGGCCAGCTGCCAAACGAAAGAAACAGAGGTGCTGTAGTTGTAGGGACCAAAAAGGAGTATTGGAAAGGTTTTAACGTGAAAATGCAAAGCATGAAGATGCTGTCGTTGTCTGTGATGGAATCCGAAGCCAAGAGAGGGAATCTTCAGCGGATTCTTCTGCCAACAACTGTGTATGGCCTAGGAATCATTCTCCTCCAACACGGT
>JANTPZ010003957.1:0-15665 GCA_025593235.1 Vachellia pachyceras
TCCCACAGGTTTAGGATTTGCTGCACTACTTCTTCTCCTACAAAATTCCAGTTCCTGTGGTAGAAGATAGCTGGGTAGCCATCCTCACCTGGAGCTTTGAAGCCTCCTATGTTGAAAAAGGCTCGTTTGATCTCTTCCACCTCTAGCCTTCTTCCTACTCTTTCCACTGCCTCTCTACTTACAGCTCCCCATTGTTGCTTCGTCACATGCCATCTTCTGTCAGTAATCTCTTCTTTGTACAGTTCCTTGTAGTATGATAGGAACATGCTACAAATCATCTCCTCATTATCCACCCATTCTCCTTCTCTATTTTTTAGGCATTTGATTTTATTTTTTCTTCTTCTGATTAAGGTTTTGCTGTGGTAGTACCTAGTATTTCTGTCTCCATGGGCTATCCATTTCCCCCTTGACTCTGGTACCAAAGTATTTCTTCTTGCTTCAAGACATCTAGTAGTTCACACTGCAACCTTCTCTCCAACGCCTGCAAATATGGGTTTGTATTCCTAGTTTCACACCTCTTTATACAAAGCCAACCTCTCCTCAGAAGTGCTAAAGGCAAAGTATGGTAGGGGAGTAGATTTCCTCAGAGAATGCCAAGCAAGGAAAGATGACTCAGTGCTATGGAAGAATATAGCTGCTTTATGGCCGGATCTTACCAACAATGCAGCATGGGAAGTAAGAAGTGGAGAGAAGGTTTTGTTGTGGAACAATGAGTGGCTGAAGGGAGAGGGGATTTTGTTGAGTAAATGTTTAGGGGGACAGAAGAACCGAACTTGAGCATGACTGTGAGGGAGGCAAAAGGGGCAGATGGTGATTGGAATTGGAGATGGCTAAATAAAGTTATGCCAGAGCAGGTGGTGCAAAAGATTCGAGCTCTACGCCCTCCATGTGAGGATGATGGAAAGGGTGGCTGATATGGAAGGGGGGATCAAGTGGCAATTACTCAGTAGCTAACATGTATGCAAGGAGGAAAGGAGTGCATGAAGCAGATGAAAACCAGATCTGGGACCAAATATGGAGCCTACGGACCACACGAAGAGTCCAAGTCTTCTTATGGTTGGCTGCACATAACAGGTTTTTGACAGCGAAGAGGAGAAGTAAGCTGATAGGGAGTGATCCAACATGCAAGAGATGTGGAACTGTTGAGGAAGATTTAGTACATGCACTAAAGGACTACACAGTAGCTAAAGAAATATGGAGAGCCTTGACAGCAACCGATTATAACGCCAGTTTTGCCTCAGGTCAGGGAAGGGAGTGGATAGCTGACAATCTGCAGAAGGGAGGGCAATGGAGCATAATTTTCAGTATAAGTTGTTGGTGGATATGGAGATGGAGGAACCTTAGCCTGTTTGAGAACAATTTCAGAATGCATGATCAGCCAGAGTCAATTATAGTGAAATATACGTATGAGTCCACTGTGGCCTTGGGAATGTATGATGCGCTGGGCCTAGCCAGGAGCATAATTAATATTAAATGGAGCTTTCCACCTAATAGCTGGGTGAAACTCAATTTTGATGGAGCAGCCAAAGGGTGTCTGGGGAGAGCAGGGTGTGGGGGAACACTGAGAAGAGATGACGGAAGATGGATAAGGGGATACATGAAAAGAGTTGGAACTTGTGAAGCAATAGAGGCAGAGATTTGGGGGGAAGTTCATGGACTCCGCATCGCACAGGATATGGGAATCACTAAACTAGTAGTGGAAGGAGACTCAACCACAGCAATCAATATGCTTCAAGACGTATGGAATGGAGAAAGCACACATAACAGGATCTTAAACAATTGGGCGAGGACATGGAATGTTAACATGTCGCTAAAGTTTGTACATACTTATAGGGAAGGCAACTCTGTTGCTGACCTGTTAGCTAACATGAGCTTAGAGGAAAACTTTGATTTGCGAATTTTAGATGAGCCCCCCAGCAGATGAGGCATTTGTTGTATAGGGACTATATGGGAGTTACAACCCCAAGACTGGTTAGAAGTGATTAATGTAGTAACATGGGCTAAACCCCTATCTTTACCAAAAAAAAAAGATACATTTAAAAAGTATATCCCTTATATATTCATTAATTCTAATTAATTTTAACCATCGGTTCACTTTAAATTATTTGGATAGTTGTTATTTATAAAAAGGATTGGGAGTATTATCTATTTAATTATTTAACTCTACCCATATTTTATTATTTGACATGAGGGTGCTCTTATTTTTCGAGTGCCTTTCTAAAATAGGTTAAATAGCATTTTTGCCACGAAAATATACACGTTGGAACACTAAGTATTTAGAAGTTTTCTTGAGACCAAATTCACTCCGGGAGTTTATAAAACGTAACATTTTTCACCTAGAGCAACGGATCTTTAACGGATGTTTGTCTTCATTCAAATAAGGCATATGTTATTTGAATAAAAATCTCATCTTCAGTGTAAAACTCATTCGTCTCAAAATTTTATTATTCGAATGAGAAAATCATTGATTCAAATGAGATTTTAAATTAAGTATCAAGTCAACTTCAAAATATTGTAATTTCTTCATTTGAACTTTAAATTTGTCACATGACCTATTGTTGGAAAGTTCTTTGAGTCTATTTTCAAATGAAAAATGTTTGAAATCAATTAAATATGTGGTTTCAGAGATATCACCAAAAAACCGAACATATATAAGGAATTATTCGTAATATATGTTCGGTTTTTTGGTGATATCTCTCAATCAAAATACCTAATGGTTGTGAAACTTATTTCATTTGAAAGTAGATTCAAAGAGCTTTCCAACGATAGGTTATTCATTAAATTTGAAGTTGAAACGAAGAAGTTGCAACGTTTTAAAATTTATACTTAAAATGGTCAGAAACCACGCTTTCTAAACCGTAGTTAGAAGCTCAGTTTAGAAACCTTTCTAAACCATAGCCTCTAACTACGGTTTAGAAAGCATGGTTTCTAAATTGTTCATACAATGGTGTAGAAAGTCGAGATTCATTCGAATGAGTTTTAGGTTCACGAAAATAAACGCTTTATAAAGTCTAAATTCAAAATATTATAACTTCTTCATTTGAACTCCAAATTTGTCAAATCTTTTGAGTCTACTTTCAAATGAAAGATGTTTTAAATCAATTTGATATATGGTTTTAGAGATATCATAAAAAAATGAACATATATAAGGAATAAGTGTATTCCTGATATATGTTCGGTTTTTTAGTGATATCCCTCAATCTAAATATCTAATGTTTGTGAAACTTACCTCACTTGAAAGTAAACTCAAAAAGCCTTCCAACAATAAGTCGTTCATTAAATTTGAAGTTAAAACGAAAAAGTTATAGCATTTTGAAGTTTATACTTAAATTGGTTAGAAACCATGCTTTCCAAACCATAGCTAGAAACTACGATTTATAAAGCAACATTTCTATATATGTAGCATATACAATGTTATAGCTATTATCCATGATTACATACTAAACACAAATATCAACCATATGTATTTGAATTTTATTCCTCTATATTTCAATTTAAATACAAAATTGTATAATCCAAGCAATTAAATAATTATAATATTTAATAATTTAAACAATTTCATCAATAGGATTCCATGCAAATAATATTCTACAATTTGATTAAATAATGATGCATAGGGAAACATAATCAAAATAATTTAATTAATTACTTATGGTAATTAATAATATTATCGAATAAAGATAGAGTAAAAAACTTTATTTAACCCCAAAATAATTTAAAGAATATTCTTCAAATGAACCAATTGATAATCAACTTAATATAGTTCAACGGAATGTTTTAGAATTAATTTGATAATTAAATGGAAAATCGCAAATATCATATAGTACACCGAAATAACTATGTATGTACGTTTTCATTGGGAGTTTTAACACCTCCAACTCTTTCATGTACCTAAATATTGTTCAAAAAATTAATCTCAATATATATCTCTCAAACAAAATATTTTCAAAACCTTTAATTGTTAAACTGCTAAATATTAAATTTCTTTCACTTCAAATAATTGATAAATGATAAGGAAGAAAATTAAACTTCAATAAATGGCATATGAAAAATAATCACATTTTTTTACATATATATCTGCTGGATATTAAAACAATAAGTCTCAAATTTTTTTCTGTAAAATATATATATATCCACACTTATGAATCCAATCACAAGTTACCCAAAAATCAAGAACAAGGGCCTAAACTTTTTTCATTAAAAATGAGTTTTTTTATTTAGTAAGCCCAAATACAATGGCCCAAAACAAGTAGCCCAGATATTTTTTTTTGGTATAAACCATCCGGTATCCTGGGTTCATTGCCCACCCTAAACTAATTCGGACCCTCGCGATGAGACCTTATGGTGGTAGCGAGGTATCGATGGGACAATCTCTTTAAGGTTGAGTTAATTATCGCGGCTGTTACTCTCCAGGGTTTGAACCCTCGCTCTGAGGAATGTAGGTAGTAGCCTTTCTAACTCTACCAAGCGTCGATTGGTAGATATTTTTTTATTTAACATCCATATGCAATTTGGAAAGAGGGTCTAATATTTTTTTTATAATACCTTGGTCCAAAACGCCATGTTTTCAGAGATCAAACGCATGTTCAACAGTATTTTTCCATAAAACAATATAATTTCCTTTATATATTTACCTTGATTTACTTAAAAGTACTTCTCTATTGCATTTTCAAACGGGATTATTCTTTAAAAGAAATGCCTTGGATTTGTGCAGGCTTGAGGATGAGAAAGTACACGTGCGCGCGCACGCATATATATTGGCAGATCTAAACACACACATATATACACATACATATTCAAAAGTTCATGTTTGTGCAAGAAAGAGAACAATAGCAGCAACATATACATTCTGGATTTGTAAAAGGGAAGAAGATGGCTTTTGCAAATATATTTCTGAAAAAACGATGAAAATTGACGGGTGAGGGAAAAATAAATCTGAAGACGATCTTTTAAAATTTGATCGAAACACACATATTCGTAGATTGTCTAAAGGCTTTTTCAGATCCTCCAAATTTAGAAAGAATGAAAATAAATTTGAATGAAAGCATACCTGATGAATCTGTATTTATGGGACGATTTTTTTTGAAAAACTTTCCAGGTTAAACAAAAAAAATAAAACTGGATTCTTTATTTTTGGACAGGAAAAATCATGAATTCCAACAACTTTTCATATTTATGAAAAACCACATGACAAAGACGATTAAATTCATGCATACTTGCGTATCCATATAATCTAACCAAAACACAAATATACAGATCCTAACAACGAAAAAAAAGAGAATTTGAATTGTAAAGAAAAACCACCTCATGTTAGATCATCATACTGATAACGTGTTGTAAATTTAATTGAAAAATGAGGAAGATGAGGATGATCACGAAGAAGATGGTGAGATACTTTGAAGAAGGGGAAGGGGTTATGTAGTAAGGTGAGAGAAGGGAGAGATATGAGAGAAATGAAGAGAATCTGATGAGATGGAGAAGGGAGAAGAGTGAAAAGTCTATACTTAGCGTGGTTATACCTTCTATTTATAAGCATAAATTTACATCAATATTGATTTTGAACCACCTATATAAATTTACATCAAAATTTAGTTGCTAGAGCAGCGAGAAGAGACAACAAAGCTACCCCCTTTCTAATGGAAAAGGCACAAACAGGTTCAATCTGCTAGCCTCTTTGGATAGCAGATAATCATCAAAACGGAAATTCTCGTTCTGGGGTGGAGGAGCAGCACCCTTCTGACAGTATTCGTACGATTAGCACAAATGCCAACAAGGGGGAAAAAGCCAATTCAACGCTCAACAAGGATAAACCTATTGTCGCCATCGCAGGTCCGGCTAAACCCAAGATTCACGCTGCCACAACCTCTTCCATTTTTGCCTCCCCTGCATATAAAGAAGCATACCAGCTCACGACGCTTGAACCTGAGCACCACTCTGCAGTTGTTTTGGCTGTGACAAACGAGAAGGGTAACGCACATAGTGAAGAAGTTAGGCCTCCTCCACCTCGGCCCAACACCCTAGTGCAAATGGGACGGGCAACTTGTCCACCCAAACCTCCTGAGAGAAACAAGCCCAACAAGCCCTTCAAGTTAGTCCCCATCAAAGTTTAAAGTCTCAAAATCCAGATCCAAGGAAGCACTTGGCACGCCGTCAGGAAGGCCGACTAAAGCTCTGTCTAACGCCTAGGACCTTTCTTTCGAGTCTGATGAGGACACAAAGTTTGCTGAGGCCACATAATCTGCTTTTGAGGACGATTCAGCCTTATAACTTTGAGAGGGATTTTAACTTGGCCTTTTCCTAATGAATTATTCCCTTTTCACCTGGAATTGCCAAGGGGCAACTTCTACCTCTTTTCACCGTACATTAAGGTCCTTGCTACATGGTTATAAGCCCCACATAGTTGTCTTTGTAGAGCCAAAGATATTAGGACTCCAAGCTGATAAGGTTATTAAAAAAAATCAACTATCCTAACTCTCATCGCATTGAAGCTTTTGGGTTTTCTGGTGGCACCTGGCTCCTATGGAGGGATGAAGTTAGCATTAGGGTCCTCCACAATCACAAGCAATTCATGTATGTGCTTGTTACAGACCCAGCCAGGACTACTTCCTTTCTGCTTACTGCAATTTATGGCAGCCAAAATCCTACATTGCGTGAATGGATGTGGAGAGACCTTCTCAATTTGCAAGTGGATCCTGAGACACCGTGGCTCTTGGCAGGTGGTTTCAATGCTACTACTCAGAGATTGGAAAGACATAGAGGCTTTGCTATCATGAGGTCTGGTTGCAGATCCTTTAATCATTTTATTCACTGTGCATGTCTTGTGGACTTAGGCTATAAAGGCCCAAAGTTTACCTAGAAGCGTGGTGGGCTCATGGTGAGGCTTGATCAAGCGTTAGGTGACCAGCGGTGATTGGTCAGCAGCCCAACAGTGTAGTGATGCACCTACCCAGAATCCAAAGTGATCATAAGCCCATCTTATTACTCGGCGGGGGAGCAAAGAACCAATCAGGCCCTTTTCCGGTTTCTTGCGCCGTGGGTAACACACCCACATTTCTAGAACCAAGTTATCAAGTCGTGGACCCAAGAAGAAGCCTTGCAGACAACATCAACTTTTTCATGGCTGAGGGCATGCATCTAGAATGCAAATGTTTTTAGCAACATTTGAAGGAACAAGCGAAGACTCAGGAGTAGACTCGTTGATGTCCAACAATGGCTAGAACAATATCCATTCTCTCTACCTCTCATTGAGCTCGAAAGAACTTTGCTTGTATATTATGAAAATATTTACTTCCAGGAAGCGGTGTTAAGGATGCAAAAGTCACGTAGTCAATGGATCAAGGATGGGAATCGAAACACAAAGTACTACCACACAAAAGCATTGACTCGGCGTAGACGCAGTAGTATCTTAATGCTCAAGGATGACACAGGTGTGTGGGAGGCTAATCAGTCGAAGCTCACAAATATGGCGACATCATATTTTCAGAATCTATATTCTTTGGAGACTCAGGACATTTCACAATTCAGGTACAAGGGTCACTTTCCTTTGATTCCACACTCTTTGCAAACTAACCTTGATAGCCCAATCACCAAGGAGGAAACTAGAGTAGCTTTATTCAACATGCACCCCCTCAAGTCCCCGGAGATGAATTACACGCAATGTTTTTTCAAACTCAATGGGATGTTGTTGGGGATAACATCTTTGCGGAAGTCAAGAGAGTGTTTGATGGAGGCTATTTAGATCCCCACCTCAATCGCACACTTGTAGCTTTGATACCAAAGGTTGAACACCCTCAGATGCTCAAGGAATTTAGGCCTATTAGTCTCTGCACAACGGTTTGAAAGATGATTAAGAAAATAATTTCTAACAGGCCCAAGACGGTAATGCCTCTACTTACTCTTCCATAACAAGTGAGTCTCATCAAAGGAAGGAGCATAACAGATCACATAATTATAGCTTAAGAAGTGATACACTCAATGAGGAGGAAAAGGGGGAAAGTAGGGTGGATGGGAACTAAAGTTGATCTAGAAAAGGCTTTTGATAGACTTAGCTAGAACTTCATTGTAGACACTCTTGTAGATGCTAAAATTCCTAGAAAGCGACGTCTCATAATGCATTGTATCACCACCCCCTCCATGCAAGTGATATGAAATGGTCATCCTACCAAAGCATTCCAGCCACAACTAGGCATTAGGCAGGTTGATCTGCTTTCACCGTACCTTTTTGTTCTTTGCATGGAACGCCTCTCACAAGCCATTAGCAACAAGGTGAATAACGGCTCTTGGAGGGCAATTCAATTGAAAAGAGGGGGCCCCTCACTGTCCCATTTATTTTTTGCCGATGATTGCTCCTTTTTAACTCAGTTGGCACCACGTAGACGCTTCTGATGAAACGGCTCCTGGATGAATTCTGCCAGGCTTCTGGGCTTAGGGTGAGCCAAGCTAAAACCAGGATTTTCTTCTCCTGGAATGTCTCTCCCCAAAATTCTAGGCGAACATGCACTACACTAGGTTTGCAGAGAACTGAGAAACTGGGGATGTATTTGGGTGTCCCAATACTTCACAACCGGGTAACCAAGGAAGCCTATCGCTACATTGAAGAGAAGGTATAAACGAAGTTGCAAGAATGGAAAGCCCAAACCCTCTCCCTTGTAGGAAGGATTACGTTGGCTCAGTCTACGTTGTCCACACTGGCTTTCTACTCCATGCAGACTACGAGGTTGCCCAGTACCACATGCACGAGGATACAACGTCTTATCAAGCACTTCATTTGGGGCTCAGCCAACAGCAGTAAAGGAATACCCTTATTGAAATGGATTGATATGTGCAAACCAAAGTGTCAAGGAGGCTGTGGTATGAAAGACCTTGTGGGTCAAAACTTGGCCTTCTTGCTGAAATTGACACATGCTATCCAAACTCAATTTGAATTGTTAAGGTTGCAAGTACTTCGAACCAAGTATAAACGGAACGAAGAGGGACCCCAAAAGCTGAACGGCCGTAACGCATCACATCTGTGGAAAAGCCTCTCGGTAGTTTTGGAAGATCATATTCTAGGCCACATATGGCATATTGGGAATGGGAGAACAATTAAATTCTGGGCTGACAACTGGGTCGGAAATTTAGGCCCCATCTCAAACTTATTGTTCTGTCTCATTAATGAAAGAGAGCTTCAAAAAACCATAGCTGATTTTGTGACCTCCGATGGACAATGGAATTGGGATGAGTTCCAGGATAAACTACCACAGGATATCCTAGTGCAAATCAGGAATACTAAACCATCACAGAGTCAGTATGATAATGATCAAATTGTGTGGCAATGGGGCAATCATTTCACGGTCAAAGCTGCTTATGAACTTGTCATGCAAGACACGTGGGATGATGAGAGTAAGTTATGGGGACTCGCTTGGAACTGGGAAGGACCACAAAGAGTGTGCACTTTCCTTTGGTTGGTACTAAAGAACAGACTCCTTACTAATCAGGAATGTGTGCGAAGGCATATGACGGATGATGATGCTTGTGCAATCTGTAGCAACAGGCTTGAGGATATTGAGCATATACTGAGACGGTGCTTATTGGCTTAGGAATGTTGGCCCCTTATTGTACCCTCTCAGATCCTAACAAGCTCCAACAATATTTCTTTTAAAAGGTGGCTGCATACAAACCTGAGCATGTATAGCAGTAGCCCCCGATGGTGCACCACATTTGGAATTATTTGCTGGCGTCTCTGGACTGCTAGAAATCTCCACCTTTTTAGCAATGAGACTACCCAACATCGTGTTTGGTGAATGAGACTCTGGCGCTTGCTGACCACTGCCTCCAAGTGTTGCGGTTTTGTAATTTTTTACCCCCTGATTAAGTTTTTCTGCTGTTTTTTCACTGTACCTCTTTCTGGTTTGTAAGCTCTCTTCCTCTTCTCACCACTCTATGTAGCTGTTCTGTACTATATTAGTTGGTAATAAAGTTCTCTCATTTCACTCGCAAAAAAAATTACATAACATACTAAGGGAATACAAAATACAATTGAGAATAATAAGAGATATGGACATCCACATAATAATATTGATAACTATATGCATATAATTATGTTTATTTAACTATTTTATTATCAGTTTAACCGCTAATCTAATTGGTTAAGTGATTGTTTGGATTATTTTTTAAAAACCCCAAAAATAATTAAAAAACACTTTCACATAGATCGAGATAAAACCCCTCTTGTATATTTACCTTAAACTCGATAAAATTATTTAAATAGACTTATTCAAACACTCATTTAATCAAGAGAACTAAGACCTATGGCCTTTTTAGCTCACCATCCAACACAACTTCACTCAAAAGGGGCCATCCAACAAACATGCATTGGTTTTAATAGGAGGGCTTTGGTTATTTAATTAGCGCAAATTTTAAGTTCAAATTAAAAACGCTTTTGGAAGATTTGTTTTTTAGTTGAAACGGATTAGATTCCAATTTGATTCAATCCTATAACCATATTAAAAGAAAAAAAGGCATAAAGGACCCACAACGAGACAAGAGGTACGTTTGAGGGTTTTAAGGGTCCTTTTATGTGCCTTTGGTGGACCTACTGACCTATCATATGATTATGAATAAAGGTTGTATCATGTTAAGCATTCACAATCATGTATAGTCAGATTTGTGCGCTCTATGATTCACGGTCTTAAAAGTGAACCCCTTGACTATGACCTGTGAATAATAACATTATCCTAAATAACAATATACATATATACTAGTGAATTACACCATATGCATTATCCTTGAGCATTCTCAGTTCTGTTCTGCTTCTGCTACTATACTGGAGTGAATTTAAATCTTTTATTGAGAGGGTAGGTTTGCTCAGCTCAAAAATAAGGATGAGAGTTTTCATTAGTTCATGTTTAGCAACATTAATATGAATTAAATATGATGAGAGTTTCATTAGTTCATGCTCACCTTTGCTCAGCCAAAGACTCCTTCCCAAGTGCAAAATAAGCATCTCCGCCACGCTTGGCGGTAATTTTTGTAAGAAAAGTCAGTTTTTAGACCGCATGTGTTAAAAAGTGGGACTTTCTAAAAGTTGAAACTTTTTAAACCTCTCTTATCTAGACTGCACCTAGATGCATTTTAAAAAGTCATTTTTATGCGATTTAGAAAGCGTTTCTTCTACTAGTGAATTAAGAAAAAAATTAATCCTCCAGGCCCCTTATATTTTCATTCAATTTTGAATCGAGTCTTTATAGTTTATTTTCTTGTAATTAGCCCCTCTTACAAATTATCCTTTTATGGCTCTGTTTGTCAAAGTTTAATTCTCACCCAAAAGCACGTTCAACAGTGTTTTTCCGCAAAACGAGATAATCTCCTTTACATATTTACCTTAATTGGCTTGTGTAAAAGTACTTATCTGTCGCATTCTCAAACGGAGGCCGTCAATTCCCCCACTTTTGAATGACCAACAAGTTTCAGATGGGAGAGGAACCTCTCTCTTCCTTATCACATCCTTTTCTTTTCTAACCATAAGATTAACATTTAAATTGTTCAGATTTGGTTTTATAAAAAATATACTTCTTATTTTCTTTATTGCAAGTAATTTAGCACGTGATTAGATTTAATTAGTTGTTCTTCTTTTTTGTAATTTAATAATTTAATCAACAATTTAAATGTTGATGTAATGATTATAAAATTGGGAAAATGAGGAAAGACAGTTGAAAAGAAAAGGGAGAGTGTAACCAGTACGATCATAGGAAATAAATGCACTATAGCTAAAGAGAAATTACAGCCACTAAAAGCATGTTTCGGGAAGAAAATCTACACATTAAGAACCCAATACGTCCATAAACAAATTTGTTCGGGTAATAGATATTTGACTGGGGATGTTTTTAAGCAATTTCCCCGTTTGAAAACGTGTTCAAAAGAGCTTTAATCCTCCTTGACCAACAGCTTTAATATGCAAAATGATAAAGCTTCGATCGCACTTGAATAATATTGCTAACGGCTCAAGGTAACAAATATATAAATTACTTCTCTCCAATACTAAATATAAAATCTAATTTACATTGCAATTTGCAATACAAATTAAATCTTTTATTTACACTGCAATTACAACACAAGGTAGTATATACATATACGTGTGTGTGTGTGTGTGTGTAGAGAGAGAGAGAGAGAGTTATAAAGGGTCCGGGGAAAGAAGCATGAGAAGACAGACTTTGATAATGTAGGGTTTTGCTTTCTGGTGGGCGAGGAAGCGTCGAAGCTTCTGGAAGCTTACCTTCTTCTTCTTCATGCTTGAAGTTCTCATGGTGGATTAATTATTTGCAGTGTTTCTGCTCTTGATGATGATCTCCTGTTGCCTGCTTGTTCGTATTATTATACGTATCAGATTGAGAGCCACGTACGTACAGCCACATGATCGATCTCACACACCAAGCCGGCCCCAAGCATGCATATGATTGTTTCATACTATCACCTGTTGAAGCAAGTGTTTAGTACTGACTCTCAATTTTTTATGAACATTTTGGATAAGTCGCATGTGGTTCATAAGTCATGATGGGAATAATTTTTATTTTATATTTTATTTATATATAAATATATTCAAATTTTGGAGTGATTCTTCTATTTCTTATGTCACATGCATGGGGAAAACTGTTTTTTTACCAGATAAAGATCTTAGGTTAAGAAGGGACATTATATTTAGGGTGGACCTATTTGCATTCAAACGGGTGCAGCCGCATCCCGGCTTCCAAAAAATTAGGTATATATTAGTACTATATGATTTATTTTACACCCACTCATTTGTTAATTTTGAACCTACTAAATTTTTACTTAAATTCTTCTCAAAAGATATTAAGAATAAGTCATATTTATCTTCTCAAAAAATATTTTGCACACTCTAAGTCAGGGTCTGAGTCCATGATTATATTGCTGTCTGGAGAACATAATATCTGAGTTGTTATAGATTAAAAAATCTGGAACAGGATTCTTTTTTAAAAGGATAAGGAAGAGGAATGGGAAACGGAAAGTCCAGAGAGGCCTGAAGGGATATGTTGGGGAATGCTGGGTGTGCTATCAGTCCACTCTTGGAAGGCATTACTGATAACATTACTTATTGTTTTCTTCCAAATTAAACTAAGTATAAGAATTAGATAATTAATCTGTGTACATTAAATTAAAAGATAAATTTAGATAGTTATTTATAGTTAAAGGTTATTGGATGAGTAGGTGATGCGGGTTGATCAAACGGCCTTTAAAAAAACGTAGATGAAAAACAAGACTTTTTTGTAAATAATCTATCAAAAGATCTCACATTTGATAGAGTATAATAGCTTCGTGCAGTTCATGCAGCTGACATGTGTATCTATAACGTCAGCTATCTCCATTAGCGAAATCTCCTTCTAGTACTTGCAATCAATAGGATTATTGAGAATAGAATTATAAATTTGTGAAACGAAATGAATTGCAACATTATGTTTAGGACTAAAACAAATCCTTTAACTAGCTTTTATATTCAATATCGGAGGCAAATTAGCTTGGAGAAAAATAATAAATATATCAGATAATTATCTTCCTTAATCTCCATAAAAAAGTCAAATGACTTTTATTTAAGAACCAGAAGTAGTAAAATCTAATTATATATATAAATATATTTTAAAATATATATTATAATTAAGTAATTTATTTAGTTTTATTGATCTCTTTAAAAAAATTAATTGACCCTTGTATTAAAGACATGGATAGCACCTACCAACGCGGTCCTTAGAATGGAAAAACATAAATAATACCAGTTCTTTTGAGGAAACCTTCGTTAATATAATAGACCCAATGAGTCACTGATGAGTGTAATTGAACATTAGGTCATATAAATCCTAGAAGCTTTATATTTAGTTTTGTTCCGTATTTTCCATTGTCTTTCATTATCTTTATCTAGATTATTAATTATGTCATTAGATTATTCTAATAAAATAAGATATTTATATTTTTTGAGATAGTTATATAAGTTATTCTTTTTGTTAGAGTAAACGAGAACTCAACACTTCAATGTTGTTATTTTTTTGTGCTTCCAACCTCTTAATATTACGTTTATTGATGGTTTAGGGTGTTGGATATAATTGAAAATAGTATCAAGAGGTGTTGGATACATCATGAAAACAACATCAAGCACTATTATCTTAGTGATAGTTTAGGGTATTGGATGAAACTTAAACATAACATTATGATGGATACCCTATCAAGAAGATTAGAGTACTAAATTTTACTGAAAAATAAAATCAAGTTGTTGATACTTTACCCTTTTTATTATCTTAAATTTAACATATATAAATAGTTTTTGAATTTGGAAGATTTATTATAAGGTCCTAATGAATAAAGTTATTTATGAAAAGGTCCCAAGAGTTGTCAATGATAGCTGCTCCACTTGTTAATAGTGCTCATCGACTTGTCATTGACAATATTTTTGGACCTTTTCATAAATAACATCTTTCCTTGGGGCATTACAATAAATCTGCCTTTGAATTTCTCACTTAGAAGACACTTATGTTTATTGACTAAACTTATTGAGACTTGTAGAACCAATGACCGTTGGATTCAATGTAGAGGACTTGATTTTCTTTAAACAAAACTGAAAGTTCAAGGATTCCAATAATGTGGATAGCAAAAAAATCACATAATGAGAAATACTCCTACTCAACAATGTTTAAATATTTGAAATTCATACTATTCTCAAACACTAAATGATATTATGTTTACAAATTTTGACAAATTTATATCAAATCTTTTTAAGAAAACAATAACTCCGAGTAAATAAATAATAATTTCTAGTAATTCTATAGGTAATAAGAATAACATTCTATCATATTTGTGCAAAGAAGTTTTATTAAACTCTTTTTAAAAGAAAACAATTCAACTCAATTGAACTGGTAAGAACTCTTTTAATTCTTTTGCTAAGTACAAGTATCTCATACTGAAGCTAATCATGTTTAAAATATTGTCAGGGTACTAAACGTGGGCATATCTTTTAACAAAAGTTTAACTTTGCCTATTAGATCGAACCCGAATGGGAAAAATTCTTTTAATTAAACAAATGTTTAGGGGCAAGAATCCAACCCTTATATATGTGTGTGAGCACGTGACTACTTTGCCTTCGATACCACGAACAATGATGATGATTTGCACATTATGGGAGAAAAATAATTTTGAACTTGGAATTAATTTTTAAGAATGTTTAATTAAAAGATGATGGGGTAAATAAGATGGAGTAAGTTTTGGAATGTGGTATATCCATAAGCTGGCACCAACACTAGTTGGGGAAAGACCAGCACAAATGAGATGTCGGCACCCAAAACACACTCCAAAACAACGATACGTTGAAAGGAACTCTTTGAGAAAATGACAACCTCGTTATGATATTATTTCACCTCCGTCGCTCTCTCATCACTATGCTATTATTGTATATCCTTATGTATTACCTTTTTTCTCCTTTTTATAAGATACACATAACCAAATTATGTTTGATAAAAAAACAACCGAATTTTGTACATTAAAAAATCGGTTAACCTTGATTAAAAATAATATGTAAAAATGTAACTTCGTTTTTCAAAACATCCTTATTTATGGAGATGGAGAGAGAATGGGTGAAAATTAAAAGATATGAGGAGAAAACTAGTAGGAAAAATTGATTAAGATTT
>JANTPZ010003958.1:0-12624 GCA_025593235.1 Vachellia pachyceras
TTTTTTTTTTTATATAATTCAAACTCAGACGTACCATTTCACAAAAAGGGTGGTTACTTCACTCAACCTTTTTTTAATGTCCAATGGTTGCTTCACTCTACCTAAACCCATAATTTAGTGAGAAATATTCAATTATATTGTCAACTCTTTCATGTTTGACCAATGTGATGTCAGCATATGTATAATTAATTTGGAGTTTATGATTATTATTTTCCCATATGTGTGGTTATCAAAAGTTCAAAACAAAGACGCAAGCAAATCTTTTAATTTATTTGCCTCGATATTCGTCTAGGAGGTTTTGCTGCTTGGAAACCTGCATCATTTTGGATTCACACAGAATATAATATACGTTTATTTTAATATAGTGACTTTTCCTTTAAGTTTGCACTCTTTTATCATTGAAATTTAAAATTAATTGTTTTTATTCTTTAAATTTTATTTTGTTTAAAATATTGATTTTTATAATATAATAAAATTATGGCATATTTTACTATTTGGGAAATCAAAACCGGTGATTTTTAAATTTAAGAAATTAAAACTAAATTGAACATAAAATTGATAACTATTCATCATTTTTTTCCATAATTCAAACTAGTTCCATTTTACAAAATGAGTAATTATTTCACTCTACCTAAACCCACAATTTAGTGAGAAATATTCAATTATATTGTCAGCTCTTACAAATTTGGCCCATATGATATCAGCATATGTATAATTAATTTGGAGTTTATTATTATTATTTATATGTGTGGTTATCCCGTTACATTAGCTAACCGTATAATTTAGTTAAAGATATTGCGTCAAACGTCAACTCTATTTTTATTTAACGTTCATGAACGAGGTTTGAATTAATTTAAGAGTTATTTGATTGTTATGATGCTAAAGAAACTGAATAAATTATATAATTATAACATATATTTTAAAATATTTATATATATCATTCAATTATATATTAATTTATAAATAAGGTAAACTAATTTTAAAATAATGAATATATCGGGTTATTTAACTTCCTTAATTTTCAAAACAAATCAATTTAATTTTATACATATGTATATATATTGTATGCCAAAAAAATGATTTGGGCTAGACAGCTCAAGACATGGTACACTGAGAGCCTCAACGGTTCAACACCTAAGGAGCATGTGAAACCACACTCAAGTCCATATTCGTCGCTAGCTCCCTCTAACAGTTAGGATCCAAAGATTTGGTAATCACTATTCAAGATTCTTAGGGGTCATTAAACACATGAAACGTATGTTGGAACCAGCGACCAACCATTTATTTTTGCTATATTCTCTTTTGTTAAAGGATTGTCACATATAAGGCACAAGACCGAATTGTTCACACTTGTTTCCCCTCCCCTGCTATCAAACTCTCTGTATTCACGCTCGTCGTCATCAATACGAATTCCTTCCGTTTTCTTTACCCGTCTACGTTAATAGTAATAGTAACTTTTTCATGTTCTATACATTGTTGATGGCCCAAATTCCAAGCTAACCTAAATTCCTTACTTAAATTTGATCAAAAACACACACACACACACATCAAGGACTGGCTGTCGCAATGCCTAAACTTGTAATTTATGAATAGATATTTGCCCAACGAATCATAATTCTAGACATGACGGTTGTATTTTTCCTTTTAATTATTTTCATCCATTTAAATTTTTTGTTAGCCAACAATCACTTTATATCTTCGTTATTCCTCTAAACACACCGATATTTTATTTTTAATATGTGAGATCTGAATCCGAAATTTACTTTAACAATAATACTTTTAGAAAATTTCTTACTTTTATTTTTTTAATTGCAGTATAATATATATATATATATATAATTCTCTTGGTTTCAACCGTTAACATAACATGCATATTTATATTTTAATTTTTAAAATAAAAATAATAAAATAATGAAAGAAGGAATATAAAATTTAGACAGTTCATCGGAACGATGATGCAAATTAAAGATTTGTATTCGTAGTTATAATAAATGGGTGGATCGAGATGCAACATATAAAATGACCTAATGCATTGAATTTTGTGCACACAAGAAGACGATTCCTCTTAATATTTTTTCGTTTTCTTTTGCTGACCCATGTGCTCTTATTAATGTTTTTCAATCAACTGTTAAAATACTATTATCATTTTATATGTTTGATTCATTTAATAATGAAGCACTGATGTTACGTTGTTGCAAAAGGGCCCAGGAATCCTTTCCCTTTGGCCATCATATTATATATATTTTTTGCCATAATACATCATATTATATATAAAACACTTATATAATCTTTTCTCTCTGTTCCATTTAACAAGTCACCATCTACGTAATCCTTTTTTTTTTTCGGTGTGCCTACGTTATATATAGAACTTGTAATCTTTTAGGGGTCGCTCTGAGTTATATCAGTCTGTCTTCTTCAGCAACAATTAATGGAGAACCTGAAGAAACCCTTCAAGGGCGTAGTCAGTGATATTCGAGGAAGAGCCAAGTATTACAAGGAAGATTGGGTTTCTGGTATCTATTCAGGATTCGGGTATTTTCATTATTATTATTATTATTATTATTATTATTATTATTATTATTATTATATATCTCTATAGGATGCCTCAGTTCAAATCAGCTTGTTCACAGTACAAATCTTCATATTTTCTTTGGTTATGATGATATATATATATAGGATATTGGCTCCAACAACCTATTTGTTCTTTGCTTCTGCTCTTCCTGTTATAGCCTTTGGAGAACAGATCGATAGAGACACAGGTTCTTCCCCCCCTCTCTCTCTATATATATATATGTATGTATCTATATATAAGCAATGGAGAAGAAAAACATTAATGAAGAGTGGAATATAATGTCTTTTGACAAATGCATATATGCGTGTTGTGTTATGTAACTGTGTCTTACTTTTATGGCCTTTGAAAACTTTGATGATATATATATATATATGAAGTTAATTAATTATGATGTTTTGAGTTCATGTGAATGTTTTTTATTCCCATGCATATAAATTGAAAATATATTCGTAATATATAAATATATTAAAGTGGCTTTAATTTGTTTGAAGATGGAAGCTTAAGCGCAGTAGAAACACTGACTTCAACTGCTATATGTGGAATCATACACTCAATTCTGGGAGGGCAGCCATTGTTAATACTCGGAGTTGCAGAACCCACCATCATCATGTACACTTACTTGTACAATTTTGCTAAAGACAGGGATGACTTAGGACCACAACTCTTCTTGGCTTGGGCTGCATGGTGGGTTCATCATATATATACCAATCTTTGCACTATCTCCAGTTCTGACCTTTTTTAAGAGAAATTAAAAGATTAAATAAATACTTAATTATAATATATACTATAAATACTTGTGTGTATAGTTCAATTATATATATATATATATTAATTTATTAGTTAGACTAATTAATTTGGAAAAAGTTGATAAATATATCAGTTAACTAGCTTCCTTAATTTACCCAAAAAAAACTGCTAGCTCTTATAATACATATTGAAGGTAGTAGTTTAGAAATTCAATTTCTTTTGGGTAATAATAGCATGGCCAAAATACTTTAATTTTGGCTGAAACAATCATCAATCAACTCGTACGCATATTATGCATATACTTATTAGTTGTCTTCATATACATAAGCCTGTTGGTTCAGCTAATAAGAATATCTCATAGTTGTCTTCATTTGTGACCTTTTTAGGGCTTGTGTTTGGACTGCTCTATTTTTGTTTCTTCTAGCAATATTCAATGCTGGTGCTATTATCAATAGATTCACAAGAATTGCTGGTGAGCTTTTTGGCATGTTGATCACTGTCTTGTTCATTCAAGAGGCTATTAAGGTCAGTTTCATACATTGAATATTTGTTGTATACACGTAGGATTTAAGTTACAAGTCTCTGAGCTAATTAATTAATTTTCTTTCCTGGAAATCCAGGGAGTGGTAGGTGAGTTTAAGATTCCAGAAGGGGGAGACCCAACATCAGAGAATTATCAATTTCAGTGGCTATACACAAATGGACTGCTGGGAATCATATTCACCATTGGCCTTCTCTTCTCTTCTTTGAAGACCAGAAAAGCCAGATCATGGTTATACGGCACAGGTTTGTTATTGTTAGTTGTTAATTACTGTGAGATTATAAATATTTTAATATACACAAGCCAAAGCTTCTTTATTAGTTCATTTTAGATAATGTAGGACTTCTTTTTGGCATGCACGCAAATGTCATTTTGGAAGTAGTTAAGTGTGTATTAAATTTAATTGGAATGACATCGATCTGTTTCATAACATCGGACAGCAAAATAAAGTGTGCCAATTGTAAAGAGACGATAGTTTTAAGATTCCATGTAAATGATAATTAACAAGTAATTAAGAGATACCTAATCAATTATCGAACTGTGAATTACAGGTAAAATGACACATACACACGTGTGTATATATAATAAGAAAAGAAACTATCCGATATGATTTTTTTAAATATCCAATATGATTATTTGATTTGTTGGCTATCTGATGCCCTTTATACGTTTCGTCACTGATGATTACCTTATTAGTAATTGATGGCTATGAAGCTAACATGGCCTACGTATGCAATTTGCACAGGGAAGTTAAGAAGTTTCTTGGCAGACTATGGAGTTCCATTAATGGTAGTACTGTGGACAGCTTTGTCTTTCACTGTACCAAGTAAACTTCCCTCTGGAGTCCCTAGAAGGCTCTTTGCTCCTCTATCTTGGGAATCTGCTTCTTTGAGCCATTGGAAAGTCATCAAAGTAACACACATACATATACATATATTTCCCATCAAAGAATGATAGAACAAGATGATCTTTTAATTTTATATATTGATTATAAAATGTTCAATGCAGGACATGGGGAAGGTTCCGGCTGCATATATTTTTGGTGCTATTATTCCTGCATTGATGATTTCTGGTCTTTACTTCTTCGATCATAGTGTTGCTTCTCAACTGGCACAACAGAAGGAATTCAATCTCAAGAAACCTTCTGCTTATCATTATGATGTATTGCTGCTAGGATTCATGGTATGTGTGTGTGTGTATCATTACATCTCTCTCTCCCCCCCCTCTCTCTCTCTCACACACACACACACAAATGAAAGATCACTTGTGTTTTGATGATCATGAAAATTTTTAGACTTTGCTTTGTGGGTTGCTTGGCTTGCCACCTTCCAATGGAGTTCTTCCTCAGTCCCCCATGCACACCAAAAGTCTTGCTGTTCTCAAGAAACAGGTGCATCCTATGTTTAATTAATGTTGTTGATTTCAATTAATGTTGTTGATACTACCTCTAATTCATAATATAAGTTCTGATTGATTTTTTGAAGAGATCAAGAAAGTTAAATAAACTTATATATTTATTATTTTTCTCGAAGTAATGTACTTCACTTATAAATGATATATAATCTAATGATACATGTAAGTATTCAGAATATCATCTAATTTTAATTATTTAGCTTCTTAAAACTCCTTAAAAAATCAACTGGAAGTTATATTAAGAAGTATGTTGCGTGTGTATAATGCACTTTGGCTAACTAATATGGAGTTACGTACAGTTGATTCGAAGGGAGATGATGAAAAGTGTGGAAGAAAGCATAAGACGCAAAGCTAGCAGCTCTGAGATATATGGGAACATGCAACAAGCGTTCGTAGAAATAGACAAAAGCCCAATTGTAAGTCATCTAATTAATTAATTAATCCCATTAAAACTCATGCTAACTAAAACAAGCTTCTGCTCTCTCTCTCTCTCTCTCTATATATATATATTGCAGAATACAGTGGAGAAAGAGTTAGAGAACCTTAAAGATGCTGTGCTAAAAGAGGAAGAGAAAGAATCATTCGACCCAAGGGAACACATTGACAAACATCTTCCCATAAGAGTGAACGAGCAAAGAGTGAGCAATCTGTTGCAAGCAATACTTGTTGGAGCATCATTGTTCGCCATGCCTGTGATAAAGAAGATACCAACTTCGGTTCTGTGGGGCTACTTCGCTTACATGGCCATTGAGAGCCTTCCTGGAAATCAGTTCTGGGAAAGAATAATATTTATCTTCATATCTCCCAACAGACGATACAGGTAATTACGTGAGTCCTAGTTTCGAATGGATATTTATCAAGCTACTTATATCGATTATATCGATTAGGTCAAGCATGCATACGTGCTCATTTTAACAACTACCAATATAAGAAAAATGATAAATGTAATGGGAACTTGACCTAATGGATATAAGCAAATTAATTTGAGTGGTTTTTGTGAATTATATTATGAGTAACTATAATAACTAACATTGAGTACGTTTGGTTGGTCTGGAATGATGATAGAGTGTATGAAGGGGACCATGCTTCGTTTGTGGAGACAGTACCAATGAGAGCAATAGCGTTGTTCACAGTGTTCCAATTTGTGTGCCTGTTGGTTGTGTTTGGAGTGACGTGGATTCCCATAGCAGGAATATTGTTTCCTTTGCCTTTCTTTGTGTTGATCATAATAAGGATGTATCTGCTTCCCAAGCTGTTCAATCCTCGGCATTTAAAGGAGCTTGATGCTGCTGAATATGAAGAGATCGCTGCTACTCCAAGACTCTCCTTCCGTCTCTCTTCCCAGGTGTGTAGGGGTGGGTGTGTGTGTGTGTGTGTGTGTGTTGCTTCTTGTAACCAGCACAAGATGTCCAGAAAAAGAGTTGATACCAAAAAACTAATTGAAAGACTCCATGAGTACACCAACATGAAGAAGCATAAGTTCAAAGGGAGGGCTGATCTAACAAAAACTATTTTGTTTGCTAAGCATGAAAATTTTTATAATGGAGATAATCATATTCAAGATATTATATAACACCAAATGTAGACATATTTTTTAACGGGAATCAAACTAACATTTTCCACTAGATCCAATTCCAATTTTTGGGTGGAAGAGCCCCTTAAACTCATAACCCTCACTTCTCCTGTGGGGTTTTGATACAAGATTCATAATGTTTCCCTACTTCTTTTCCTTCATATTTGTGTAGTTCAACCAAAACTCAATCAAGTGTAAGTGATTCACTCTTGAAAATGAGTAGGATCAACTTAATCTATTTGCTGGCAACATAAGCGATTTAGCATGTAAAAGAGTGTATGACTCTATCACCAAACAAAAAGTATATGACTCTCATGCATCTAATAACTTGTTTTTCTATTCCTTCTCATCCATATTATTAGTGAAATGTGCGAGGATCATCCACTGAGTTCAAAAGTTCTTTATATGCATTAATTTTGCTGATTTTTATTGTTATATAATTAAGGATGCGGATTCGGCAAGTATGGGATCAAGGGAAATGGGCGATGATGAGATATTAGACGAGGCCACAACTGGTAGAGGAGAGTTGAAGCTCAAAACAGTTAGTTTCACATCAGAGGCACATACACAGGTATTATTTTAAAAATGGGTGAAGTATTGAGTGGAAGTTTTGTTTGTCTTATATGTTATTGTGCTTGAACAGTATCGGTGCTAACTATTTCTCCAATTCAAGTTCCTCTAACAAATGATATTTTTAAATAAATACTTTTTTTTACCCATTTTTCCATTTTAATATTCCTTTCAATTTTAAATATAGAAGTTGGGCAAGAGATTTACTTGGATCATAAATATAATATCTCATTCTATACTGTCCTCCAAGTTTATAGTTTTTTACTAAAATATTTTTATTAATTGTACATAGTAAAGGGATTTACATAATGAATACTTCCAATGCATGTGATTAAAGATGTTGTTTTCAAGAAACTAACACACATTTATTACAAAATAATTAATCTTCATTCATTATTGATCTAACTTTATATTAAAACCATAATAATATATTTTTTAGCTTAATTTCTCATGAGAAAACTCATATGTGCTTTTTTTATGGGAAAATTACCTAGAGATCCCAATCAATAAAATTAACCACAAAATTGTCCGAAAGATTCATAAAATCACCATAAGGTCATACTGAGATTATCATTAACAACATTGCTAGCCTTCATTAACAGCTCAGCCGGTACTCCTGGGACCTTATAGTAATTTGATGAAACTTTAGAATCATTTTGTGGTTAATTCTATTACTTGGAACCTCTAGATAATTTTCTTTTTTTTATTGGTGTGTGTGATGAAAAGGCTTTGCAGGTGTGTCCTGATGAAATCGTCAGCGAATCTGATTCTTAGATTAGAGCAAACATCTTTGGGCTTAAAAAACAAAGCTTGTGCACTTGTTAATAGAGGCTATTTGACTCAGCTATTGGTGGAAGCTGGAACTCTCAAGTTCTGCATTATAAGAAAAATAGTTGTGTTTTGATGTTATATACAGCTAGTTTTTGCAATGTAATAATTATTAGACTGGGTTTTGCCGAGATTTTAGGTGGAGTTCATAATTTGATTGAGCCGTATTGTTCACATCTCGTAAACAGTGCAGGTCTCTTTGTAAATTTTATGGTTTTACATTATGGATCGTTTTGATTTCATGGAATGATGCAATGGATGAGAAAATAGTGTAATGAAATGATGTACACATTATTTATTAATATATTATCGAAGAATTATGAAGTGAAATTTATATTTTACATATGAAATTTTTGTATAAAAAGTGAAATAATCATTTTAACTCTACAAAGACTCAAAAGGAGGAGTATTGATGTCTAGATATTAATTTAATTGTTCATAGTAATTCATACATGCAGTAATACAAAATACATAACTAGCGCTATAAGCTATGGAATGGGAATTGCCTAATTTGATATAACCAAAACTAAATTGGATTATTTTATTATATCAACAAAATACTTGAATCAGTACAATGTATCATGATTACATGTAATTCTCTTTCATGTAATTGAATCAAATATGTCATAGTTATGTAGGTTTACTACATCTTTGCCAAAAATTTAGTAGGGCCATAGTCAAGTGAAACCCAAGTATTTTGTAAATATGAGGTTGTGAGTTTGAACATATTTGTGTAAATGGAATCAAAAAGAGGTGCGTGTATTAACTGAGATTTGGTCTAGTAGAATGTGCTAATCTTTTACAATGAGATGATTTGAGAATCAAATTTTCATTAAAAAGTGCCTACAGTTAATAATAATATCTTAAATATGATTGGTTACTATAGTAGGATGTCTGTTCTTATAAAAAAAATAGAGAGAGATTGTTTTTTTGTTGAATCACATGTATCTTTTCTAATTGAATCAATCATGTTCAAAGTACTTTTAGGTACTAAATGGGATACCTCTTTTAGCGATGATTTAAATATTCGTTCATCATACTGCCACTAAACTTGATTGGATCACCGGGGAGAGAGAAGGGGGCTGAAAGAGTTGTGTATGGAGGTGCCAAACAGTTGAACTAATTGGACCGAACTGGCCCAACATTATAGGCCATGGCATGTCAGATGAGGCTTTCTTTTGGGCCCATAATTTGGCAAATTGGACCGAACTGGCCCAACATTCAATAAAGTCGGGGACCGAACTGGCCCAACATAACAATAAACAGTTGAACTTTTAGATTAATTGGATTCAAATTACTTAATTTCCGTTGTTTAAACAAAATGCAGAAAACAAGTTTGGCTTTTGAGAGTTGAATATTGAGTGGGGTGGTTGTCCGTTTATTGTTTTAACTTTGAATTTAAACGCCAAATCAAATTGACACAAACGAGTTGTATTTGATCCAAGCCACAATAATTTATAAAGAAATAAAAGAAAAGAAACAAATGGTCTTTTTATTCTAGCCATATATGTACTTCTCTTATCTTAATTATCAGAGCTAATTAAAAAGTTAGTCTCAATTCTAAATATAAGGATTAATCTATTTTTCTTTCTTTTTTATATTTATCATTTTCAAATTAATCTATCTAGTTTATAACTTGGTATATAATCTAATGTTAAATTATGGTATTTTTAAGAAATCACGTTATAATTAAGTAGTTTATTTAACTTTTTAAATCTATTTAAACTAATTAAGTAGCTCTTACATTAAAAATCAAATGATGATATAACCATTATGTGCCTCCAGTTTTACAAACATATCATGGACTCATTAGAAACATAAGATATCGTTGGAAGCACATTTACACGCAAATTGAGATAAAGCTCCTCTCATATGGTTTATATGCCATAATTCACATTAAAAAATTAAAGTAACTTCTACCGCTAATCTAAATAGGTAAACTGTTTTTTTTTGGGGGAATCCAATTTTCAAAGGTTGCTGCGGCTTGGAAGATGTTTTGTTTCTCATCCATACAAGATTCCTGAAGTATATTATTCTTCTATTTCTTATTTTAGGATATTGGTGCTTGCGTGCATGTTTGGTAACGGATTCCCAATCACGTTACACACAAATTGAAATAAAACTCTTTTCACATACTTATTTTAGAATCTGTAAAATCATTCTGCGAACGGATTCTCAAATAGGCAGAAGCAAATGAGTTCATCATCTTGCGAACACGAAAAGCCAGGTAGCCAATTGTTGCCTCTTATAGGTGTACGCGAAAATCCAATTATATATTTTCGAAGCCTCTCCTAATTAATGAATTCAAGTAATGGCCAAACAAACACGGAATAAAACGCATATCGAAGGATGTGATGTTGTATTGTTGGGAGGTTAACTGAATAATTGAATTAATTATGGCAGAGTTTTATGGAAATTAAATTATATTCTATGTGAGAGCACATGGGGCTTGTTGGTAGATAAGCTTAGGCTTGTTTGGTTAGGCCGTTTGGGTAACCAAAATCCATTCTTGCGCTTACCGAGACAAAATTCCTTTCACATATTTACCTCAGAATCTGTGTCCGTTCTTCCAACGGACTAATTATTCCAATCATGCTCTCCCCACACGCTTTGATTCTAATCCATGTTCTTCTCCACCGTCCCTTTTCTTTCCCTCTTCTCTTCCCTATATACTTGTTATATTTTATTCTTCATATATAAAGGTCGGTCAATTCTAGTCATCCATCTCTCATCCAGCTCACACCAAACATTATTCCATCCGCTACTAAGCACAGGACTATCGGTGGTGGAATATGCTTTTTCAACGTGATTTATAATAAATATGTGAGAAATGTTTTGTTTCCATCTTTGAAAATGTGATTTTTCAACGATTTAGCAAACCTGTACTTAGTTTGCAGCGTTTCATGTTATATGAGGTTGCGGTTTCAATCCTCTGTTAATACAACCAATGTATCAATGCATATGGAGCAAAAGTGATTGTGAGGGATCTACTAATTGCTCTTGAGGAGTCTATAAATGTACATACCCTTTGTATATGTAAAAAAAAAAATACTTCACTTAGTCTTAAATGTAAGAGTTAAAATAACTAATTTATAAATATTAAAAAAATTAGTTTAGTTAATGATTTGTAATAAATTTTCCTCTGACTACGATGAAATAGATCTGTCCATGACTTAAGAGAATACATGCTAGTCCAATAAATTAATACAAAACCCATTTTAATTTAAAAAAACTGAGTTATAGTGTGGGTCTTATAGTAAGGAAAAGAGGAATGGTAATTAATTATTACAATTCATTTTTTAAGAAAACAGATTGGAAGATTTGAGTTTTTAAAAAATGACTCACTTAATTAGTCGAATTTCAAGTAATAAAAAAAATTAATATAAATTATAAAGAAGTAATTAAGACTATAGATTTTATTAAGCCATGAATAGTAGAGCTCATTAAACAATTCATGCAAGACACAAAGACACATGATCAGTTTGCTTAAAAAGATGGTAAGAGACTAAGGGAAGAGTCGTGTGGTTGCATATAGAATTAATACAGAACAGATATAGCCTGCACCGAATAAGTGATTTTTGTCTCTATATCTGGATCAAGAGGAACATGGGATCAAGTGCAGAGAGCTATATATTAATTAAACATCGTGGCACTAGCTAGAAGAAAGTTTTACAATTATATAATAAGGAATAAGATGATAATACACTCATTTCTAAACTGTTTATATGATATATATGTGTGTGTGTGTGTGTGTGTGTGAGGTCAGTTTTTTAACCTAGATATAAGAGATAACCATCAATTTTCTCATATATTAAAGTTTCCTGCTATTAATAATTATAAGCGAGCGTCATTAATGCATGGGGATGTGAAACAACTTATTTGGAAAATTGGAGAAGATGTTAATTCATAAAATTCAAATTGTCCTGGTTTAAATTGATAAAAGATATTAGAATTATTTGTAATAAAAAAGTATCGAATATAATAGAATGAGAATTTTATTTTACCGCTATATATAAGACCAACAGTGTTAAATGCTCTATTAGTAGTGATGAATGTCAAACTTTAAAAGACAACATAAGCATAAAAGGAAGATAACGGTATGAGAATGTTGATATGGACGTATGATCACATAAAAAATAATATTCATAATAAATATATATGCATGAGTTTGGGTGATATCTATTTAAGAGAAAAGAATATAAAAGTGTTTGAGATAGTTCAAACACATGCAAAGAATGCTACTAAATTTGCCAGTGATGAAGCACATCAAATAGCAAGGAATTTTATGAAAAGTGGTAGATGAAAATCAAAGAGAACATTTGATGAAGTCATTGAGTATGATTTCTGAGATTAACAATCTATTTAGAAATTTGATTGTTA
>JANTPZ010003959.1:0-15953 GCA_025593235.1 Vachellia pachyceras
ATGTGCGATTTCAGCAACAAAGTTTCTTATTAGACGCATCTAGTACAATTAAGTTTGGGTTAAGTAGTATTTTTGCTACGGAAGTATACATGTTGAAGTACTGAGTATTCGGAAGTTTTCTTAGGACCAGATTCACCCCGGAAGTTTATAAAACGTAGCATTTTTCATCTGGAGCAACGGATCCTTAACGGACGTTTGTCTTCATTCGAATAAGGAATGTGTTATTCGAATGAAAGCCTCCTCTTCAGAGTAAAACTCATTCATTCGAAATTTCCCCATCATTTTAGATTTAATCGAATATAAAAGTCGAGATTCAATCTAATCAGTTTTATATTGATTTGAATCATAGACTTTCTAAACCTTATTTTTCCCCAACGGTTTGGAAAGTGGGAAAAAACAGTTTAGAAAATCTCATTCGAATGAATATAAAACACATTTGAATGAATCTACTCTTTATAAACGGTTTAAAAAGTTTTAAATTCAAAATGCTATAACTTCCTCATTTCAGCTCCAAATTTGACAAATGACCTATTATTAGGAAGCCCTTCGAGTCTAGTTTCAAATGGCACAAGTTTCATAATCATAAGAGTAGTGGTTTGAGAGATATGATAAAAAAAACCAAACATATATCAGGAATACATTTATTGTAGATATATCTTCCTTTTTTTGATCATATCTCTTAATATAGATGTCCAATTGATTTGAAACTTATGCCATTTGAAATTAAACTCAAAGGGCTTTCCAATGATAAGTCATTTGTCAAATTTAAAGCTGAAATGAAGAAGTTATACCATTTTGAAGTTTAAGCTTTTAAAACCGTTTATAAAGAGTAAACTCATTCGAATGAGTTTATATTCATTCGAATGAGATATTTTAAACCGTTTTTCTTACAACAGTGTAGAAAGTCCACTTTCTACACCGCTAGGAAAAAAAGGGTTGGGAAAAGTGGGAAAAAATAGTTTAGAAAGTCTCATTCGAATGAATATAAAATACATTCGAATGAGTCTACTCTTTATAAATGGTTTAGGAAGCTTAAACTTTAAAATGCTGTAACTTCCAAATTTGACAAATGACCTATCATTAGAAAGCCCTTTGAGTCTAATTTTAAATGGCACAAGTTTCACAATTATAGGATTAGTGGTTTAAGAGATATGATAAAAAACCTAACATATATCAGGAATACATTTATTGTAGATATATCTTCAGTTTTTTTATCATATCTCTCAATACAGATGTTCAATTGATTTGAAACTTGTGCCATTTGAAACTAGACTCAACAGGATTTTCAATGATAGGTCATTTGTCAAATTGGAAGCTGAAATGAAGAAGTTACATCATTTTGAAGTTTACGCTTTTTAAACTTTTTATAAAGAGTAAACTCATTCGAATGAGTTTTATATTCATTCGAATGAGACATTCTAAACCGTTTTTCCCCAACGGTCCACTGGGAAAAAAAGGGTTTGGATAGTGGGAAAAAATGGTTTATAAAGTCTCATTCGAATGAGTCTACTCTTTATAAACAGTTTAGAAATCTTAAATTTCAAAATGTTGTAACTTCCGCATTTCAGCTCTAAATTTGTAAATGACCTATGATTAGAAAGCCCTTTGAATCTAGTTTCAAATGGCACAAGTTTCACAATCATAGGATTAGTGGTTTGAGAGATATAATAAAAAAGCCAAACATGTGTTAGGAATACGTTTATTCCAGATATATCTTCAGTTTCTTGATCATATCTCTCAAACCAAATGTCTAATTGACTTGAAATTTATTCCATTTGAAACTAGACTCAAAGGAATTTTTCATGATAGGTCGTTTGTTAAATTTAGAGCTGAAATGAAGAAGTTACGATATTTTGAAGATTAAGCTTTTTAAACTGTTTATAAAGAGTGAAACTCATTCGAATGAGTTTTATATTCATTCGAATGAGACATTCTAAACCGTTTTTCCCCAACGATGTAGAAAGTCCAAATGGCAAGTTTCATATCAATTCGACATCTTGATTGATATATATGACTAAAAAACTGAAGATATATCTGGAATAAATGTATTCCTGCCACATGTTTGGTTTGTTTATCATATCTTTCAAACCACTAATCCTATGATTGTGAAATTGTTTCATTTGAAACTAGACTCAAAGGACTTTCTAATGATAAGTCATTTGTCAAATTTGGAGCTGAAATGAGGAAATTACAACTTTTCTAAATTTAAACTTTCTAAACCGTTTATAAAGAGTACACTCATTCGAATGTGTTTTATATTCATTCGAATGAGACTTTCTAAACCGTTTTTTCCCACTTTTCAAACTATTGGGGAAAAGTAAGGTTTAGAAAGTCTATGATTCAAATCAATGTAAAACTGATTCGATTAAATCTCAACTTTTATATTCAATTAAATCTAAAACGTCCGTATTATGCTGAAGATGAGGCTTTCATTTGAATAACACATTCATTATTGATTCAAATCAAATCAATGTAAAATTAATCTCGACTTTTCAAACTATTGGGGAAAAATTTGACTAAATGAGTTTTACGCCTTTCATTCGAATAACACATTCCTTATTTGAATGAAGACAAACGTCCGTTAAGGATCCGTTGCTCCAGGTGAAAAATGCTTGTTTTTATAAACTTTTGGGTTGAATCTGATCCCAAGAAAACTTCCAGATACTCAGTACTCCAACGTCTATACTTCCGCAGTTCTGCGACAAAAATGCTACTTAACCCATTAAGTTTTGAAAGGTATAAATGTATAAACAATTTTTTAAAAAGTTGTGCAATTTTAGTTATGCCTTTAAATTTACCAAATGTCCTTTCCTTTTTTAGTTGTAACCCACTTGTTCTCTATCTAGCTTTAAAAACAACGTTTAGGGCAATTTAATAAAGTTGTTAAAACCGCTTCATTTTCAAAAGATTGTATCTACTTTTGCATTCTTTAAATTGTAAATTATGCTAAACGCTCCTGACGTAAACTTTGTTGCTAAAATTATGCTATAACCCTAATATTAAACAAAGGAAATTGTTACTCTCCTCTGTTTCTTTTTAGAAGAGAAAAATAACTGAATTATGTTATTTGAAAGGTACACTAAAGATTTACAAGAGAATTAAGTTCCATAATGGTACATTTGGAGGTTGTAGAGAATATATACTAAAAGTTCTTCAACTTGGGAGTTACAGGAAATCAACCAATCAAGGAATGGGATTCTAGTGGCCCTCCAAGGTGAAGTTGGACCTAATCGCCAAGACAAGCGTCAATCTTGCACCCATGGAATAAAAAACCGAACTGGATCAACCGGTTCAACTGGTGAATCGATTCATGGTCCGATCTGAGTTAAAGGCAAAGTAGTGATCCGGGTCAACTCGCTTAAAACCCAGGTTGACTGGGTTATATTTTATTGTTAATGTTCGCCCAAAACGATGACGTTTTACTTTTTAAAAAACGTACATGCACTAAAGCAGAACCCTAATCCCTCAAACCCTCCAGACGAACAGATCAGACCCGGGTGTCTACCTCACGACTTCTCGCCACTCTGCGCCAGACCCCTCGTGTCCTCGCCCTTGCCTCACCAGACCCCTCGCTTCTTCGCCCTCGCCTCACCAGAACCCTCGCGTCCTCGCCACTCTGCCCCGTGTCCTCTCCACTCTGCTTGGCGTTCGCTGGTCTGAAACTCGCCTGGTGTCATCGCGTTTGTTGGTCTGAAGCTCGCTTAGAATCCACTGTGCTTGGTGTTGCTACTCTTGTGCTCTCGTGTTCGGCAACTCATTCCCTCGTAACTCTCAGTTCATGCATTTTTTTATTTTTAGTTTTGGATTTATGTAGATGATTAGATTCACTGATTTAGGTCTCTGTTATATTAGCCTATCACTGAGACTAATTTTGGGGGGATTATATTGAAATAGAAATCTGATGGCTGAGATTATGAACTGCTGTGATTATTGAATTTTGTTTGGCTTTGTGCTTGGCTGTGTGCTTATGAACTACATTGCTGTAACTTATAATTATCAATTACGTTGACGGAAGGATTTGTAAATGATAACGATGAATATTTTGAAATTAAATATCATTAATAGTGTTGTATTTTAATATTGTCAGCCAAATGTTTTCATTTTAATATAACCAATTTGAACTCAGGTTGATTTCAATCTAATCCACTAACCCTACCTCAATCAGTCTGGTTTTTTAACCTTGCTGACCCCTGAAAAATAATACCCAAAAAAGACATACTTCCCAACCAGGAAAAATTTTAAAAAAGAAAACCAAAAGGGCACACAGACCTTCCAATGGAGCCACCGATGAAGATGATAGAGCTGGCTAGTGAAGGAGAGGGAGAGAAATAGGGGGAGATTCAACCACCACGACGGTAAGATGATGGGTTTCATCTCCATGGTTGTGTGTTTCATCCCTCTGCACGTCGCGATGATGGAGGTTTGTACCCTCAGAAATAAACTCCACACTCCAACTTCCTCTGGTCCAGTCGCTAAAGCCCAAGGGGGAAGATGAGGATGATGTACGATGAATCAGCGTTTTGCAATTCCGTCTGTTTTGTTCCAGAAAGTGAATGAGGGAGAGAGAGAGCGAGATACGATGTGGAAAACTAAAAAATACATTTGGTTGCCATGTAAGCAATTTTGCTCAAAATCAACATTTTTATGGATAAAGGTGTGGGAAATTCAACTAATTCCCCGCAAATGTGAAAGTTGTCAAAAGTAACAATAGATGAAGTTATTGAAAATGTAAATAACTTTTTAAATGTTTTCATTCGCATTGCAAATGTAGCGAATGATTAAAACATTGCATTTTTATTTGTAAAAATTGATAAGTGTAATTAAGTCTCAACATACTCATGTAATTAGATAAATTTGTCCAAATGTAGAAATTGTTAAATGATTTTATTGAAATAATAAGTACCATTATAAATATTGTCATTGGGTTATACGTATAGCCAAGAGATAGAATATTGTATTCATATTTGTGTTATGTTATTATGCATTATAATAGTAAGGAGGCTCGGCAGAACTACCAAAGTGGGCTGGGATCAACTCAGTGGCGGAGCCAGGACCCTGTGACAGTGGGGCAATTTTTTATTTTTAAGTAAATGACAACAGATTTACAAATATAGATAATTTGAGTGGGTTCAAATTTTAACAATCAGTGGGTGCATAATAAAAATCTAATAGTAATTTACATACATATAAAAAAATTCAATGGGGGCAATTGCGCACCCTCAGCAAAGGGTGGCTCCGCCACTGGATCAACTCCCACCTTTTCCACCTTGACCCCAATTAAAAAAAACAGCGGTGATCCAAAAAAAGTTGCCAATGTCGAAGTTCCGATGGCCGGTCATCAGAGCTCCAACTAGGGGCTTACTTGCCGTTGCCAGAGGTGGTTCTCCTCCATGTTCTTTGGCAAATTCATCTAACCTTTTGAGATTTTTGAAATCTAAAAAGTACTTTTTTTTGGGAGATTTTTCCTTTTTTTATATTTAAGGGCGGAGAAATTATTAAAGGAAAATAAGAAAGAATATTATGAGAGTATTCATATCCTTCAAAAAGGATCCAAATCCCTCATGATCTCATCTTTGTTGGTCGAACTAACTAATGACGTCACTGAGATGTGTGCACAGAGAATCTGTCCATTTCATCCCCTCCCTCTGGTTGTTTCTTCTATTTTTTTTTTCTTGTTTGAGAATCAAGTATGCCTCATTCGTCTTTCCACAAAAGAAAATTAATTGTTCTCATAAAAGCAAGTATAAATATTTATTGACAATACTGGTAATTAGCTAGATACCTAGAATGGGGTGAATTGAGCGTTAAAGTTTTTATGCACAAATTACCACACAGTGATGAAATGATGAAAGACCCAAAAACTGAGTAATAATGATGAGAGATATGGGATAGAAATATTCAAAAATAATATAAAGTGATGGTTTGATTTGCACGATCAAATCACATTATACACAAGTCGAGATAAAAATTCTCTCATGTACTTATCTTAAAATTTGTAAAATTAATTTAACAAACATGAATATACTGATTCTTGAGCCTATGCCCAATTCTCAAAACCTTAATACATCAATGTCACATCTTCACTTGATCATTCGAATCTACGGCCCCTTGCATTGAAGTAGTAAAATCTCTTTGGATTCCTTCCGATCTTGATATAGTGGTTGTTTGGAAACACAGTTTCTCAAACGGCGCACAAATTTTAATATAAAACCATCTCGAAATCTGTAAAAATCATCTCGAAATTTATTAAAACCATCTCGAAACCCATAAAACCATCTTGAAATCCGTAAAATACCTCAAAATTTGTAAACTCATTTCTCCCAACGGACTTCCCAAACATACCCATGTGCCATTTTAAAGGCTCTGGAATGCATTACTACGTAAATCGAGATAAAACTCCTTTCACATACTTATCTTATAATCCATAAATCGTTTTTCCAACTATTCTCAATCAAGCACAATGTCTCTCTTAATAAGAAATAAGATCACATGATGAGTGATTAAGAATCAATAACCTTACTGGGTTGGAGCATTAAATGCCGTAAGCAAAATATAAATTAATAGTTGAATAAGCACATATATGTCCTAATTTGAATAATAGAGGGCAGACGAAGACGAAGAAAGGACATAAAGAAAAATTTAAGAACTCATTTGAAAGTCCATTTGAGAATAACATTTACAAAGTTCGAGGTAAAATCTAATTTTTGGAGAATAGATTCTGAAAAAATAACTTTTACAGATTTTAAGGCAAAACATTAGTTTTAAAAGGTGATTGTGTGCGGGGAGTTATTAGTTTTTACGTAATTCAAATCAAAAGGTAAGTAGGAAAGAGAAAGAGAAAGAAAGAAAAAAGATGAAAGAGGAAAGGAAAATTTATTATGAGAGAGTGTGTGATTTGACAATAAAATAATTTTTTTAAAATATTATTTTGTCTCCGATTAGCTTTTATGAAAAAAAAGTGAATTCAAAACTTAATTTTTTATCATAAAACTTAAATTTTGAAACTAGTTAGTTTTTATCATAAAACTTAAATTTTGAATCTAGAGCCAAACAAGCTCTAAGCTTCATAACTGATCTACATGTGTGATCCGGTTGGCATAGAGGAAACTCAACAGTTTGTTCATCAATCATGTTTTCTCTAATTCATTATTACATTTTTGAAATTAATATAGTTTTTTTTGTAATGTGCAAGCACAAAAGTATACATGTTTTCAAAAGTTTTACTCGAAAAGCGTAAGATACTATAAAATTTTAGAAGATGAAAAATACACATAACATTGTAAAAGTGATAAAAAAACCATTAAACGAACAATTACCCCACCAAGTTAGCTTTTTACCTCTTTCAGCCACGTCATCTGTTCTCCTCAGCCACGACATTGAAATACCTTTTGCATGTAAAATAGCACTGCTTGGATCCCATCCTGTTGCTGCAGGAGTGAGTCATCACGCCGTCTGGATGAAACTGAAATGGGTGGCGCCGCCGCTACCTCCAATGAAGCGGAACGACTCTTCCCCAAATGCTTACACACTACCTTTAACCCAGCCAGAAGATTCCCTGTTTTTGTTGACCCTTTGTTTTGTAACTGTCCACTTCAGTCAGAACCTTCTCAACTACTGGTTTCCTCGGAGCATGTTTCTGCGCCGCGGTAGCCGGTGTCAGCCCTGCAGGTTTGTCTCTGAAAAGTGATCATATACATTCCGATTAATTTTTTTTTTCACAAAGAAGCTTTTCACTCCTTTTTTACAGTTGTACCTCGTTCTCTTGTATCAACGAATGCAAAAAATTAATAAATTTTTCATATTTATCGAAATTAAAATTTTTATCCTTAACTCGCTAAATTTAATTTGACGATTGTAATGAGTAATATAATTCTCACGCTATGAAACTGCAACGGGCTAATATAATTTTTAGTTTTTTAAATTTATATGAATTTTAATTTTAATCTCTCAAATTATAAATCGATAGTTTTGGTCTTAGTTTTATAAAGATCTAGAATAGATATTTAACATCATTAAAATAAGTTAGTATAATGATTAAAATCAAAAGTTATTAAAAGTATATAGATCAAAATAAAAATGTTTTATCCTTTGTATTTTTAACTAATTTTGATTTTTATCTCATATTTTTAACGGATCTAGATTTTGATCTAGATACTTAATGACGTTAACTAAGACTATTAAACACTAAATCATTATGAAACTATATAAATTAAAACTAAAGCTTGGCAACTAAAACTAGAATTAATATACAAAAGTGATATTAATCCAAATTGCAATCATTTCTAATAGAAAAACTGTTGAAGTAAATCTGACATAACTATAGCACAATATTTCACTGACATACCATGAGAAGATCTAGGATGTGTTTGAAAATCCGTAAAGAAAAGTGAGTTTACAAAGAAGAATTTAAAGAATTTGAGAAATATTTATGAATTTCAAGATAACTTTTATATATTTTGAGATAATTTTTACGAATTGTAAGATAATTTTATTTTAAGCACGAACTTAACGTTGCTTAAGTGATGGTCCAGCATGTTACTCAAATGGCTGAAACGTGGCCAATGGCCACGCAAACTAAGGGCCGTTCTGGATGGTGCTGAGTTTTTGGTTTTAAAATGTAATTTTAAAAACAAAACGTGTTCGGTAAAAATGGGGTTGAGTTGATTTTTAATACAATTTCAAAACAAATTTTATCCAGATTTAAAAACCACAAAAATAAATTTTGAGATTTTGGGTTGGTTTTGAAAAATTTATTCCGCTCTCCTTTCTCTTTCTGCCTTAGAGCTTGTTTGAATGTAAGGTTAAAAATAGCTTTTACAGATTCCGAGGCAAAACCTAGGTTTTGGAGAATAGATTTTGGAAAATAGCTTTTACAGATTCTGAGGCAAAACTAGGTTTTGAAAAATGATTTATTAGCTTTCACGAATTCCGAGGCAAAAAAGTGGATAGGAAATAGGAAAGTAAGAAAGAGAAAGAGAGAAAAAGTAGGAAAGAGGAAAAGTAGGAAAGAGAAAACTTAGTTTTCAAACTGAAATTTTGTAACTAAAATAGCTTTTGAAAAATTTTTTTTGCTTGAACAAAAATTCAATTTTAAAGTAAAATCTAGATTTTAAAATCAAATTTAGATTTAAAATAGTTGCCAACCGGCCACAGTCGACAACTTCCACAACTTCCTACTAGTAAGCTTTCTTCTGTTCTTTCTTTGAGTTCTATTTTGGTGTTATTCCGCTCTGCTTTCTATTTTGTTGTTTCCTTGATTTCGATTTCACGCCACAAACGAGCCGCCACTGTCCTCCATTAAATCCATCCATTATTTCACTCCTGGAGATAGCCGCGACTGTGCTCCGGCGTCCTTCTCGATCTGTGGCAAGTGTGCGTCATTCTCTGGTTCTCGATCTCCTCCTGGTTCTTGAAGGTTCTTGCCCTGCGTCTCTTGGGATGAGAATTGGAGGAATCCACATGGAGGGCTTCCGACCAGGGCGCTGGGTTGTTGCTGGTGTCAGAGGTGGCGTGATTCGGGAGATGCAGGTCGCTCCGATTCTCATTCTCCGATTCTGACGTCGAGGTCTCAGCCGTTCCGACTTGTCTACATCGCTTCTCATTCTCCGCTAATTTCCTGCACTCCTCTTTCTCCGCCTGCTGGCTCTGCCATTGCTGGGTGTCTAGATGATCAGCTTCTAATATATACACAAACTTGGAGGACTCACGAGAAGAACTGCAGCAAGTTCTGGTATTGCACTTGCGGAAAACTCTAAATAATAGACCCTTACAATAATATCACTTCTCCCTACAGGAAATCACTCTCCTTGATATCGACCCCAAAAACTTGACAGAAACATATAGCCAGAAATGATTTGTTATAACCACATGGTTTATACTCTATATGTATAATCTATGTGTAGAGCACTGAGCACAGAAATCTTATCATAACAGGCACTTGAATCTCTCGTTATAAATGAAGATCTGAACAGATGGAGCCCTTTCCAATTATGGTATTGTTAGTGGCAGTTCCTTCACAAGAAACTTCTTGATGGATCTTACCTTTCTAGAAATTGGTTTGTTTTTTTGTTGTCAGCACTATGTGCTCCTTTTTCAGAGTCAAATAGGAATTATGCGATTTCTGCAACAATGCTCTCTGTTTTTGCCCTCATGTGTATTCTTCCAAGATCCTTAACATGCTTATTTGAAAGGTCACACTTATTTTTTGTGCCCTGCTCACACTTATTTATGTTGTCAGCACTATTATAACCGTTGCTTAAGTTTGTTGGAAGTTGATTTAAGGCATCTGATACGCGGCCCATGATGGGTGATGACACAGTCTCTTCCCTCATAAATGCCTCTCTGCCTCTTCTTCTTCCACCATACCCATTAATGTTACCTCCATCGCTTTCGCTTTCACTCTGCAACTTTATAGATTCCTCATTATCTTTTCGAATTCTCGTCTTCCCTTCTATTATTAGAAAGTAATTACAAAAAAGGAAAAAAATTCACACGTTCCCAGGCTTTCTTGGTAGGGAAAATTCCATTGACTGCGTTTTGGTTAGAAAAACACCTTCAGACATATTTCGGCAGACCACTTTTGGAGTCGTTGATCGTTTCAGGTTCCTATTATGTCTCATCGCTCTTTTTTGTGGTTATGGAAGGCTTTGATTGTGAGAACACGTCGTCGTTTCCATTTTAAGATACGTGTTTGAATTTTGTTTTCTTGTTTATATTAATTTTTGTTCTCATTTGTGTATTTAAGGTATTGAGAGAAGACGCGAAGAAGATGGGTGATTTCTGGAGCGTCTTTTGTGGAGAATCTGGTTGTTCAGAAGCAGGGGAAAACCCTTGTAGCTATGGTTTTGAGTTCTTGAGAGATCCTTCGTCGTGCTTAAATCATTCGTTGATTATTTGCGTCGATGTGTTGCTGCTGATTATGCTTATATTCACAGTAATACAGAGGTCATCAACGGAGACATTTCGCCGCCATGCCCAGATACAGAGGTTTTCGAAGTTGCAGGTGGCTTCTGCAATAGTTAATGCCTGTCTTGGGTTTGTTCATCTGTTCTTAGGCGTTTGGGTCTTAGAGGAGAAATTGAGGAAAACTCACACTGCCTTTCCTCTCCATTTGTGGTTTGTAGAATTCTCACAGGGGTTTACATGGTTGTTGGTGGGTTTAACAGCAAGTCTTAAGTTGAGAGACCTTTCAAAACCATGGTTGAAGCTAATATCTATTATTTTCTTCTCAGTTTCTGGTATTTTCTGTGTTATTTCCATTTTGTATGTCAGTAGTGGCAACGAAGTGTCACTTAAGGTAGCTTTAGATGTTGTATCTCTTCCAGGAGCTATGTTGTTGCTCATATGCTCTTACAAGGGATCTAGGTATGCAGCCACTGATGGAAAAATTGATGAAAGCCTTTATGCTCCTTTAATTGGCGACCAGTCCACTGATGTTGGTAAAATGAGTTCTTTCAGCGATGTAACTCCCTTTGCCACAGCTGGATTCTTTAGCAAACTGACGTTTTGGTGGTTGAATCCATTAATGAAAAGGGGTAAGGAGAAAACACTTGAGGAGAAAGACATCCCAAAGTTGCGTGAGGAAGATCAAGCTGAAAGTTGTTATCTGACGTTTCTGGATCAACTGAATCGACAGAAACAGAGGGAACCATCATCGCAGCCATCACTTTTGTGGACAATATTTTTGTGCCACTGGAAAGATACATTGCTGTCTGGGTTTTATGCATTGCTGAAGGTGCTCACTATCTCTGCTGGCCCAGTGCTTCTGAATTATTTCATACTGGTTGCTGAGGGTAAAGGGAGTTACAAATATGAAGGGTATGTATTGGCCATATTATTTTTTCTTACCAAGATCATAGAGTCAGTATCGCAAAGGCAGTGGTACTTCCTAAGCAGACTCACTGGCTTAAAAATTAGATCGTTTATTACTGCATCCATTTATAAAAAGCAACTGAGGATATCTAATGCCTCAAAGTTGGTGCACTCAGGTGGTGAGATCATGAATTATGTGACTGTAGATGCTTATAGAATTGGAGAATTTCCCTTTTGGATTCACCAGATTTGGACTACAACTCTTCAACTGTGCCTTTCATTAGTGGTTCTTTTCCATGCCGTGGGGCTAGCAACATTTGCTGCCTTGGCAGTAATAGTCCTTACTGTGCTTTGCAATACTCCGCTTGCAAAGCTACAACATAAGTATCAGACCAAACTTATGGTGGCACAGGATGAAAGATTGAAGGCTAGTTCTGAGGCTTTAGTGAATATGAAAGTACTGAAATTATATGCATGGGAAACCCATTTCAAGAGAGCAATAGAAAGTTTGAGGAAAGTGGAGCTGAAATGTTTGTCTGCATTACAGATGAGAAAGGCATACATCACCTATCTCTTTTGGTCTTCACCTGTTATGGTCTCTGCTGCTTCATTTGGTGCATGTTACTTCCTCAAAATTCCCTTGCACGCAAATAATGTTTTCACCTTTGTGGCAAGTTTACGCCTTGTTCAAGATCCAATCAGGACCATGGCTGATGTTATTGGAATGCTCATTCAAGCAAAAGTGGCATATGCTCGTATTGTGAAATTCCTTGAGGCACCAGAGCTAGCGAATGCAAATGTCAGAAAGAGGAGCTTAAGTGACAGTCTCAAGGGTTCCATCCTAATCAACTCAGCTGACTTTTCTTGGGAAGATAATGTATCAAAGCCCACTCTGAAAAACATAAATCTAATGGTTAAACCTGGGCAAAAGGTGGCTATTTGTGGAGAAGTTGGTTCTGGAAAATCAACCCTATTAGCTGCAATTCTTGGCGAAGTTCCTAATACTCATGGAACTGTAAGTTATTGCTCCTAAACCTTGTGATACATGTGTTGGCTATAATCGTGGATGTCATTTTTGCTTATATGGAAGTTACGTGATATCATTATCCTTAATATCTAATTTTTTTGTTTTCAATTTGTCTTTCCCTTTTTGTAGCTTGATTCTCTTTTCTGTTTTGCAGATAGAAGTTCATGGAAAGTTTGCTTATGTTTCTCAAACAGCATGGATACAGACAGGTACAGTGAGGGAGAATATCTTGTTTGGTGCAGCTATGGATGCCCAAAGGTATCAAGAAACACTTGAAAGGTCATCCTTAGTGAAGGATCTAGAATTGTTTCCCCATGGTGATTTCACTGAAATAGGGGAGAGAGGAGTAAACTTGAGTGGAGGTCAGAAGCAGCGAATTCAACTTGCTCGTGCTCTTTATCAGAATGCTGATATATATCTCTTGGATGATCCATTCAGTGCTGTTGATGCACATACTGCCACAAATTTGTTTAATGTAATCAAACTTCCATTCTTTATATACTGCGTTTGTCTCATCTTTAATAATTCATTGCTCAAATATGGCTTTTAATTTGGCAGGAATATGTAATGGATTCACTTCAGGGAAAAACAGTCTTGCTTGTGACTCATCAAGTTGACTTCCTTCCAGCATTTGATTCTATTTTGGTAGCTTTTTTTAATTCAAGGAATTATTTATGAAAATGTTGTTGGTGAATATAGTGACTTCTTATAGTTATGATATTTTTGTTCCTAAACTCTGCAGGACACTTGCATACTTCTCTGTTAATCTTCATTAGTTGTTTCATGTACCTGAACAGTTCCAAAAAATACAGGATTCTTTTCACGACTCTATTGGTGTATCTCCTTCTCTATACATTGCTTAAATCGCTTTGGTGTAAAAAGCTTAGCTTTACACAAGGTCTTTTGGCTAGGCAACATTAGTTATATCTTGATCTTATATCATAGTGAGGCTTTTGATGTGAAAAATGGCCTTTTCTCTGCCAGTTCATTATTTATATCAAACACTGTAAATAACATGGATCTATTGGAGAAAATTCATCATCATTTTTGCTGCACCTTCTATTTATCAAAGTTTTTAAATATAGTTCTATCTATGAAACTTTGTTGGCAGTCATCTCAATGCAGCAATCTTTGAAGTTGATCAGTAGCATCTTGCCATTGTTTGCTGCATTATTCTCAAAATCGTGATGAAATGTTTCTTTTGTTTGCAGCTCATGTCTGATGGAGAAATTCGACAAGCTGCCTCATATGACCATCTACTGTCTTCAAGCCAGGAATTTCAGGACCTTGTCAATGCGCACAAGGAGACTGCTGGTTCAGAAAGGCTTTTGAATATGACGTCTGCTCAAACACGAACAATCTCTTCTAAGGATATGATTAAATCTTACGTGGAGAAGGAATTTAAGGCTTCAAATGGCGATCAGTTAATTAAGCAAGAAGAAAGAGAAATAGGAGACAATGGGCTAAAGCCTTACTTTCAATATCTGAATCAGAGCAAGGGTTATCTATACTTCTCATTTGCTGCCCTTTCCCACCTAATATTTGTGATTGGCTCAGTATTACAGAACTCATGGATGGCCGCTAATGTTGACAATCCTCGTGTGAGCACATTGCAATTGATCTTGGTGTACTTGTTGATTGGAGTCGTTTCCTCAATTTTCTTGCTGTTCAGAGTTCTTGGAGTAGTTGCTATGGGTCTTCAATCATCAACATCTTTGTTTGCACAGCTACTGAACTCTCTTTTTCGAGCCCCTATGTCTTTTTATGACTCCACGCCATTGGGAAGGATACTTAGTAGGGTAAGCTTACATCAATTGCAATGAAATGTGATGAAAGTAATGGTATTCTGAGTGTAACTTCATGGTGCAGGTCTCATCTGATTTGAGCATTATTGATCTTGATGTCCCATTCACCCTTATGTTTGCTGTTGGAGCCACTACAAATTTATATGCTAATCTTACAGTTCTAGCAGTTGTTACTTGGCAAGTCTTGTTTATCTCTATACCGATGGTTTATATTGCACTTCTCCTGAAGGTATTTGCAGATTCTTCTTAATGTATATGTTTATTAAAATAACGAATTTGTTTTACTGTAAATCAGAATGCTCATGTTTGGCAGATGATTAACTGATGTGCATTAAATTATATTTCAGTATCTTTGGACAAATTCTAGGCTTTGAACTATTTCGACAAGAAAATAAAATTAAAGTTGACATCAAGAATCTCATTCTTCATTGTGAGCAAGATTAGCACTTCAAAGTTGAGGTGACATTCGTTGAAGTAATTGCTTGTCAGGAATGAGTGAATGAGAAATTGTTTTATTTGATGGTCCTCGTTGTGTTTAATCACCAAAAAAAAAAAATTGTTCACACAGGTAATTATAAAGAAACTCCTCTGTGTTTTCAGACAATCAGATAGGAAATCAACCAAGAATACATATTTGAACATCTTTGTTTTATTTGATGTGGCTCTTAGTTACATGCTTTCCTGGGGAATAATAAGGGAAGTGAATTCTCTGTGGTATATTTTTATCTTTATGTTTAAATAAATAAATAGATGCCTGATGTTAGATATGACAATCAATACCCTGCTGGCTAAAGGTTTTTTATTAGGTTAAATTCTAACCCATAAATTCTTGTTTTATATAGAAATACTACTTTGCCTCTGCAAAACAGTTGATGAGGCTGAATGGCACAACAAAATCCTTTGTAGCCAATCATCTAGCTGAGTCTGTTGCTGGAGCTATGACAATAAGAGCTTTTGAGGAGGAAGAACGTTTCTTTTCCAAGAATCTTGAGTTAATCGATGTCAATGCTTCTCCTTTCTTCCATAATTTTGTGGCAAGTGAGTGGTTGATTCAACGTTTGGAAACAATCAGTGCAGTTGTTCTTGCCTCTGCAGCTCTTTGCATGGTAGTGCTTCCACCTGGGGCTTTCACCTCTGGTGAGATCTTAGTTATTATTGCCTTAAAAATTTTCCTTGTCAATTCTTATGGATACATTCTCATTCCATTCAGCGTCTGCTGTTTCAGGATTTATTGGCATGGCTCTCTCTTATGGCCTTTCATTAAATGTATCCCTTGTATTCTCTGTTCAAAGAGAGTGCATAATAGCAAA
>JANTPZ010003960.1:0-16337 GCA_025593235.1 Vachellia pachyceras
TCTTATTTAAAATCGATCCGATCCGAATTTAAGTGAAGTTATAAACTTAAATGAAGAGAACCTTTTTCAATATTTTTTCTTTTTTCCTAGATTCATCTTAAGCTTGAGACCTTATTTAATTAGTTTCTTTATCACTCAATTCTGTTGTCATGTGATGATTTTTTATATTCAAGGGTTTATGAAACTTGGCCAAACTTGTTGAAACTTGGCTGCCATGATGCTTTTCAAAACCTTTGTTTTAAAATTTGACCCTACATGAACTAAGGCCATTTTTATATTACGATTATAAAAACATATTCACCCAAATTGACATAAAAATCATCTTAGATATTTACTTACAGAAAAGTAGGTTCTATTATTAATCTAGACAGCCACTAAATATTCTAAAGAAAAGAAGATGAATGATAAGCCCAAAATTTTAGGGAGAATTACTCAGAGGTTCTTAGTAAGGGAATGTATTACAAAATGATTCCAAGAGGTTATAAATGGTATCTGCTTCACTTGTAAATTGTACTTCTTGACTTGTCATTAATAACCTCTTGGAACCATTTTGTAACACATTCCTTTACTTGGGATCTTTGAGTAATTCTCCTAAGATTTTATTATACTTAAAAAAATCTTTTCATGCTTTCCATCCGTCTGAACCAATGTCCTTTTAAGTAAGAAAATTATTATTCCCTCTGGCTCCTATTTGTAAGCAATATTTTCTCTTACAGGGTTGATCCTTTATATACACAACCATTGGACCTTGTCTAAAAATTAATACACATTTTTTATTTCCATCCCTAATTAATTATATGCTTCTTTCATATCTTGTTTCCTACTAATTCTCTTTATTCCCTTTTTCCACTCGTTATGTTCATCTATTACACATTTATCATTTTTAATTAATTTTAATCACTAGTTTGTTTTACATGATTAATTGTTACTTGTAAAAAAGAAGTAACAGGAGTATTCTCTCACCCGTTTCAAACAACCAAATAATGTAAAACAAACTAGTGGTTTTGATGATATCCGGTTTGATTTCGCATTCCATAATATCTCTTATTCTCATTAAACTTGAAATCAAAGATACCCTCTATCACAAAAATAGAGATAGGATATAATACTCTCTATCTTAAATCTCAATCCATTTTATCTTATAAATTTGTAATTTTTATCTTAAAGTAAGATTGCACACATTGAAGAAGTTTTTGTCGAATAGTACTTCTAATGCACATGATTAAAAATAATATTTTAAAAAGAATTAATACATTTATATTAGAAATAACTAAATCAACTAAGTTCCGTAATGCATGCAAATTAGTTATCTTTCTCCTATAGAGTATTAATTAATTATGAAAATCCCATGCAAGCAGTAGCTTTTTCCTCTTTGTTTTCCTCTTAAATTCTCTGCCGCAAGAATCGAATGATAATAAAGTCAGACTTTTTTGAGTTGGTGACACATACATAAATACATATATAATCAAATTTTATCGAAGGGAAACTAAGGTGAGTAAGGATCATGTAACAAATACTTTATGTTGAAGAAAAACTTGCACAACTGTAAAATTTTGAACATGGCAAGTTCCTTTTCCTCATTATTCAATACAATCAAATTCAGTTCCTTCTCCTCATTATTCCATATATAATCTGTCCAAGTTCTTCACCACAATCTTCCTGCACATGGTGTCCTGCCTGTAAAAAGTGCAACAAGTTAAATATATACCTTTCCCCATGGGAGAAAGTTTAGCCAGCAAAACAAGATGAATAAAGCAGAATCACTGGCTTGTTATTTAGTATATTCATCATTGTTAAAGTAAGGATTGCATCATATCAAGAAGTAATGAAAAATTGGGAACACACACACAAAACAGGGAGAGAGCGTGTTTGGTTTTACCATGGAAACGACTAAGTGGAGAAAAGAAGGACTAAATAAGATTATCTTTGATTTTACGTTTCACATCACAAAACCATGGTTTTGATGAGTGTAGATGGTTTCCAATTGTAAAGTACTAGAGAGAAATGAGATGAATTTCTTGTTTATTAAAAATCAGGCAAAGGAGTATATATACATGAGTGAGGAGGCTAGGCATTAATGGCTCATGCTGATCTAATTATACCCTAACTGAATAATCTCTGATTCTATATTAATTACACAGATCATGTGTTATTTACATTGATGACGTATCTTAATATTCCCCCTCAAGTTAGAATATAGATATTAACCATACCCAACTTTTTACAAAGATAGTCAACCTAAGCCATATTCAGGGTTTTAGTAACCAAATTAGGAATACTCTAATTGAACAAATTAAGTGTGTTTGGCAAAAGTCAGTTGAAATAAAAGTCATTCCTACCAACATTAACCTAAACAAACCCTAAGAAGACGCAAAATCCAAAAGAATTTATTTCCATAAAAATGGATAATGTTAAACCAGATAACGGATTATTATGAGCAACTATAACAAACAGATAGCCCTAGAAGCTTAATTAGCAACCTTCAGGTATGGGAATGGGGTTAAAATGTGTTCATGATAAAATAATGGTTAAGAGAACACTGTTTAGAAGACATTCATTTATAAAAAATTTTATCCAGAAGCTGCAAGTGAACAAAAACATGTTTCCCTTGTGTAAGCATGTGCAATAGAATAGTTTGGTGTTTATACCCTTGGAACTTCGATAAGCGTATGATTTGAATCCTTGCAGAAACCTTCCACTCCATCATAGCTCAACCAGCGGTCTCTTTGACCCCAACATATTGTTGTTCGCACTTTCCAATTCTTGTCCTGAAGTATTTTCTGCATATCCTCCACATAGGTCTGCCAAGAAACGTGAAGATAAGTAAGCAAAGTAACCATATTCCTTCAAAACTTGTTCTCTCTGGTTCTCAACATGGATCTTCCAAGAGGTAATAAAGAAAGATGTCATGATTAAATGTCATAGAAGTTAAACTACGATATGACCATCCAATCGATAATGAAGCAAGTATACAAGTTTAGCAGCTTAAGCTATTGAGTGAAGGCCCATGATCTATTTTATTAAAATTTCTTATTATTCTGAAGTATATGCCATTAGATTGAGCAAAGGTTTGAACGAAACTTCATCCATCTAATTACAGGTAACAACTAGTCATAAGTTATGCTCCTATAGCTATAACAAGAAAATAAACCTAGAAATAAGTTCCATATAAGCCTGGCCACTGCATGACTTTCAAATTCTCTGTAGTCTAAATACCTAAGAGGAACTGTATAAAGCTAACAAGACCAGCGGACAACTATTCTTGTATACTTTTGATTTTCTGCGGTTGATACTTAAAAAATCAAATAAAATTCACCTTGAGGCCTTTCTTCATGGCTCTGCTAATTGCATTAAGTGCAAAGCCTGAGGAACCAGATATGAGATAAGGTCTTCTATAGACCATTGCATCTTCTTCTTTCATTTTGTAAGGACCACAACTAGTCAGAGGTTTATCACTGGCCCTTAAAGGGTCCTAGTCGAGAAATAGAGCAATACGTTAATAAGAGACTTTGCGGGTCATTCAAACTATAAAGTTCGGCAGATATACAATGAATTTAAGGTGTTTTGTTAATTAAAGGATAAGTTTTAATACCTGAGAAAATATTTCACCGAGCAGGAAGTTGCTGAATGCAGATAATGTTGATGGAAGCTTGACATGTTTAGCTGTTAACTTGTAAAATAAGGAAGGAATTGAAGCCAGTAATCATCACCACAATTTGAGAAAGAGAGTATCATAGAGGGAAAAAATGTTGCTTGATACGTCATATCTGCCTAACATATTCTGCTTAAACAACATTTGTCTATATTGGTCAACTTAAAAATCAAAGCCCACAATGTTCTTTCAGGAGTACTGACACCTAACATATTGTAACATCTAAGGACAATCATAATCCTAAAACCCACACTCAAGACAGAAATCCAAAATGGAAGAAGTAGGATAAATTAATACAATGAACATTTCATGTCAAAAACAATTCAGAAACATTGCTCTTTTAAAAACAAACAATAAAATAAATAAAAGTTGCATAACACTGAGGAAAACATTTTGCAAGAACAAACAACTTCATGTGTGAAATGTACGTACAGGAGGATTAAGGAGTATCAAGTTGTTGAGCTTTTCCTGGTGAAGGCTCGCATACTTAACTACTACTGGTGAAAAGTAGCCCTAAGAAAAAAGAAGGTTGAAGGATTTCCTATTAATTCATGTAACAGATAATTTATATTAACAAATCCAAAATTCTTACCAATGAACGCAAACTTACCTGAACAACAAGTGACACTTTACCAACAGTTAGTTCATTGACAAGTGACGCCAAAGATGATACATATTCTGCAAGGAGTAAGGAAGACAGTTGCTCTTTTATCATTGCTTGGTCAAACCAAGGAATGTTCTATTGCAAGAAAGTAAATGTAAGTCTATATTCAATATTATTAGCTCCAGAGCATTTACCATCTAGAGTGTAGTCAAAGCCATATCCAGGTTGAGGCTTATCAGAAAATCCAAATCCTGAAAGAGGGGAAGTAAACCTAAGCCTTTTAACAACAGTTTTGGCCAAACGAAGGGGGGAAACCCTTTTTAGCAATAGTTGAAAAATTCATATAAAAAAAACCGTTGAAAAATTCATGGTAAAAGCTATTAAAAAAAATAAAAGAAATAACTACCCAATGATGTGCATTTTTTTTTTGGGAGACAACAGCCTGAAAATGGAAGTTTTTTTATAATATTTTCACTCAGTCTCATAACTTGAAAAGAGCAAAGTCTAGCAAAGATATAATAACAGTAAGGTAAGCCAAAGACTAATCAGTAGAATGGAATGGCAAATCTTAAATAAGGAATGACTTAGGAATGAGACATCATTTGAGCCTACTGAGGGCATTTGCAGAGACAAGGCAGGTAATTTGAAGTTTTTACGACCTCTATGATAACTGGCAAAAGAAACGTTGGAAAAAGACCAAAGTTGCTTTCCTCAAATGCTTCATCCCCTCATGCATAATCAGTAATGCTCCGTTCCTCTAAATAGTTTCTATTCAGATTGTGCCACCATTTATCCGACTTGTTCCTTTTGCTTTCTTCATGAGAAAAAGCACCAATGGATTGTACAACCAATATCTCTGAGCATCTAAACTCCCACATTTTGAGAAGATATCTTCCTCAAGAAACATTTTTGCAATTGATATGCTCATTGAAGAGATTCACAATTCGGACAAACTTCCAGGATGTGAGCCCACAGGCTTTGGCAACAGGGTTCTTCTAGGCTTGAAGGGGTATACTTGCCAGCCCAATTTCTGAAAAATGTTTCTTGTTTCTTCTTAGTCAAAGCGAAGGTGGCTGGCAAATTCTCCTGACAGACAACAGCCACTTCTCAGACTGATCAATTGTCTTATTTCACAGCCTGTTGGGGTCTTTAATAATTCTTTATCGTTCTTCTTGGTGTGACTTTCTCTGTCATCTTCTCACTTCATACTACACTAGGAACCCCTAACACATTTTGTGCTTTAAATGTATTGGTTTGACTATTTTTTTTCAACTGAAAATACAATAATAAGGAATGAACGATGGAAGGCATTGGACATAAATTTCCACAACTAGATCCAACACAGAAACCAAGCAATTTTGACCATTTCTTGCAAAAAAGAAATTGGATCTTACCCAGCCAATCAAAAGCTGTGGTGTGAAAGTCCTTAGCAAGTATAGGAAGAACTTTGCGATAAGAATATGCCTGTCAGCAGCATCAAATTGCCACAAAGATTATTTGTGATCAATATAAATAATATGGGACAGACAAACTCCAGGTATGCGGATTAATATTTTCATATCTAAGCAAGTTTGGGAAATAAAATTGATACCTAATAACTTCACCTAGCATCTTAAGGATTTAGGTTGAGGGTTCTTTGAAAGATTTCAAAGCTTCAAAGATCATTTGGTCAGAAGTTTTAGGCTCATCATCCCATTCTTCTATAAAATTAAGTTTTAGCACTAAGGAGTTCTTGCCCTTGCTCCAAGCCAAGAGGGTGTCTAGAAGTTAAACATAACAGCTTAAAATTGCATATTAAACTCGTTCATGCTGAAAGCTTGGAAGAATTTTATGTAAAGGAAACTACCAAGGAATCAATCACGTGAAAATCCATCACACAACACTTCATTTGATACAAGTTAGATTTATGTGAGCAACTGCTAAAAGTCTATGTGAGATGATACTATAAAAGGTGCTCCTTTGCAAAGCTGACAGTTACAACTCACCTGTGAAGGGAAACCGTGGATTAATATCACTGAAGGGTTATCAGCATTTCCGCTCTCAACACAAAACCATCTATTACAGCAAATCGTTTGGACAAAACACGATTCAGTTAGTAACTGGTTAGTACCATGTAATTTACGAAAATTTTTCAAATCTTCTTGCCTTATGTCCTTAAAGCTTGAGTGAAATCTGTTTTATCTTTATATATTTATGCATTTTTTTACAAAGTCATGATGATTCTAACTCCCAAAAGCAAATAAACATCGAGTTTTCCGATTCTCTTTTTCCATTCACTATATTCTTCAGCATGAATAAACATGATTCTTTGTCCATTACAGACACACGATATGTCGTCTTACCTGAATAGATCACCAGTGGCTTGAGAACCAGCTCCCATTGTGAGCCCAAAGATTGGATCTTTAGCCTTTCCACCAGCTCCCATAATTGAATGGGCTTTCACCTTAAAAAATTATTATTCGTTTAGGCCGGGAAAAAAAAAAACTTCCGCAATTTTTACGTTTTGACAACTTCTTTTCTTCTGAATAGGTCAACAATATGCATCATCTTAAACACTTGCAACATTTCCGCAGTATTAAGCTTATGTTGACGTAATTTATTATCCTTACCGTTCTCCCTTGCTTAAACCATTCATCACTTGGACTGGGCTCGTCTGAATATTTTCCTGTCCAAAGATAGCAAACCATTCTTATGTACTTTTCAAAACCAAACAAATAACCAACAGGGTGTGTAATGGAAGGGTTAATCCCATGGCGAACTAACGTTCGAATCTCACCCGGGGAGAGATTATACATCTAGTAATTGAGAGTGCCATTGACTCCGGTGGAAGGATGCATGTGTTTAGTAAAAAAAAATGTGAAACAAATAGCGACATTGGATTTGCATCCCTAGAAGCACGACATGAAATTTAAAAAGGTACCTCCACTGAAAGAGAAGCCATCTCCGACTGAAACAGGAGCATCCAGGAGATAATCCTGAAACAGAACAACTAAACCCTTGCTTGAAAGTTCTAATGAGTAAAAGCTGAGATGGTAATTAATTAAACCTACTTCCTCGCCATTGTTGCTGCTCGATCTGCACCTCAATTTGAGAGACTTTCTCAAAGGGCTTGAACCCACCGATTGGAAACGGAAGCGTCGAACTGATGAAGATGTTGTTGGAGAAGAAGAGTAAAGGAAAGCTGTTTGAGGTTGAATTGCTTGAACTGCCATGGAGAAGCAGAAGCAAGAAGGACTTGTGGTGGTAGTTGGAGAGTGAGAGCAAAAAAGAGAACGGAACGGACAAGACCGTTAGTACGTTTAATTGTAACCTGAAAAATGGAAGGGTAAGCGATAGGAATTTTCTGGTTCTCGCCCGCACAAGATGTATTTAAAAAATTCTATTTATCGATATAAATAAATTAAAATTAATTTTTTAATAAATAAAATTAATTTTTCAATAAATGTATTGTTTTCTTTTCTTTTCTTTCTTTTTTTTTTATTTTTTTGATAAAAAGGAAACATAAAGGGAAATTTACATTTAAGTCCCAAATAAGAGAATTAATGAATAAAATGTCCCAAATGTTCAAAAATTACCATAAGGTCCCAGGAGTAACTGCTGAGGTTGTCATTAACAACTTTATTAGCATTCATTAACAACCTTAGTAGTTACTCCTGGGACCTTATGGTAATTTTTTAAATCTTTGGGATCTTTTATTCATCAATTCTCTTCTTTGGGACTTAAATGTAAATTTCCCAAACATAAACTACAAAACCTTAACTACTAACCGACCCCACTTGGATGAAGATGGGATCATCTAAAGGGATAAAGTGGAGTCTTGGAGGCATGGACAAAGCACATTTTGGTGAGGCTATCTGCTATCTCATTTGTCTCGTGCCTGCAGTGTAACAACTTCATCTTCCATTCTCGTTGTAGTAAACTATGGCAATTTCGGATCAGTGCATAGTATGCATGTATTCTATAATCTCCTGCAGAAATGAGCCTTAATGCATCAGCACGGTCGTTGAGAAGCCGGACCTTCATGAAACCTTCGTCCCAAGCTTTCCTCATACCCATCATGCAACCCCACAGTTCTGCAACTAAAACATCTTCCTCCCCTATACAAAGCATATAAGCATCTCTCAGAGTCCCTTGTTGGTCTCTAATGAACCCCTGCAGCTAGCTCTTCCATTCATGAAGCTCGCTGCTTCATCCACAAGCACAACTACCTACCCATCCTGCAGCGTTAGCTCCTATGTACCTATCATCCATGTAGCACCTCCAACTGAAGAATTCCTTTGTACAGTTCTAGCATTAGCTAGGCTAGATAGAATTGTGTTAGCCCTCCCTAGCACCTGTTGGGGGCTTATATTTTCAAATACTAGTTCATCTCTCCTTTTACACAATAGCCAATAGAGGATGCCAAATCTGTCCTTCCAGGCTTCTTCTTGCAGTCCCACAGCTTTGTTCAAGTTTAGTAAATCCATGCTAAAGGTTGCAAGCAAAAAACCTTTGGAGAGTGATTGTTTAATTATGGAAATCCACAGCTCTTTTATCCACAAGCAATCACGGATCACGTGGAGGGCATTTTCCTAAGGGTGTTCATACCAGATGCAAGAAGCTAAGTTGCATAGCCCCCACCGGAGCCTTTAATGGTTTATTAGAATCTTATTCTGAAGTAGTAGCCATAAGAACGATTTGCACCTGTAAGGGATATTCAACTTCCATAGTTTATTCCAGAGTGGGTTTGAAGGTGTCAGATGTTGGGAGAGCATGTTATATGCTAATCTGAGCGAAAGATCACCATGTTTTTCAGGTTTCCATCTGACTATCTCCTCTTCTCTGATACTAACTATGTTTCACCATATGCCAATTATCCAATATACCTTTCCACAAGCTGGAGCCAGGGCGCATTGCTTCAATCCTTGGAATGAGATCAATGCCACATTTATACTTGCTTCATATTACTCGGACCCAGAGAGCTTCAAGCTTCTTGATTAATCCCCACCTCGCTTTCATCATAAATATCCTGTTTTGGAGTGATGAATATCATATCCCCGTTCCCCCTTTTTTCTTTTCTTTGCAAACTGTATCCTATGCAAGTAGATGAATTTTCCTTTTCTACCTAGTTGAGCCCCATAAAAAACCCTGTGTTTTCTTCTCTATATCTTCACATATTGAAGAAGGAAGATCGCACGTCTACATAGGATATAAGGGTATTTCCTGCACCACTGAGATAACTAGAGTATGCTTTCCTGCCAAAGATAGAGCGTTGGCCTTCCAGCCGCTTAGTATAGCTTGAATATTGTCAACTACATATTGATACGTATCCCGCCGAACTCTGTCATGATGAAGAGGGACCCCCAAATATTTTCCAAGGATGAACATTATTAGAAAAAAAAATACACGGATCCTATGTTGACTGACTTTTTGACCTGACGCCTTGTAGAAACAGTCAAGGCATCTCTTAATCACTTCTACAGGTCTACTTGCTCCGAAGACACTTCTCTAACAAGATTAGGTCATCCACAAAAAAAAAATAGATGAAATATGGGAGGTCCCTCCTTAAGTTTTCATTTACCAAGTTGGATTTCTCCCTGAATCAAATGGGCTAGTTTCTCAATACATATAACAAATAAATATGGGGAGATAGAATCACCTTGACGTATGTCGCGAGATGGAGAAAATGCTTCCATCTTACTGCCTTCCCATAGAACCTACATAATTGGAGAAGCCACACAGCTTCTAATAATTCTAGTGATATGCTTAGGAATAGAATTCTCATTAAGGCATTTAAAAGTGAAATCCCATTTAAGCCATCTTAAGCCTTCTAAAGATCAATTTTAATAGACATATAGTCTTTCTTGCCCTTCTTCACTCGCATTGTATGAATTTTTTCCTAGGAAATAATCACATTATCAGACTCCAAACTGCATGGGATTAAGCCACACTTATTTTGTAGATATTATAGAAGGAAGGATTCTTTTAATTTGATTCACTAGAAATTTAGTAATTGTTTTATAAATTACATTACATAAACTAATAGGATAAAAGTCTAAAATTGTTTCGGGTTGCTCTTTTTTTTTGTATAAGAATAATGAGGGTCCCATTTATATTTTCAATTATACGCGGGTTCTTACATGCCTCCTACACAAAATCAATCATAGATGACCCAACATGATCCCGTTGACTTTGAAAAGAAAAGTGCATTAAATCCATCAGGTTCGGGGGATTTAAGAGGCCCCATTTAGAAAACTGTCTTTTTTATCTCTTCACACATCACTTCTCTTCCTATGTTGTTCAAGACTATGGCATCAAGATTAGGGTAGGAAAAGGATGAGACCAAATTTCCCGTGGTATTAGGTATCTCGCAGAAAAGGTTTCTACAGACCGTTAGTGCCAATTTTTTAATCTCTTCTTTTTTATCGACCCTTGTCCCAGCACCATTCTTCAAAGCTTCCACCTTATTTCTTTTCCCTACATGCATTAGCCTTTGCATGAAAATATTTGGTGTTTCTATGTTCAAACACATACCAATCACACTTCGCCTTTTGTACCCATAACAACTCCTATTAAAGTAAGACAACTTCAAGCTCATGCCAAAGTTTCTGAATTAACTCATTTCTCACTTGCTTGTTCATACAATGATCCAAGGATGATGTGAGTCCTTCAATTTTGTTAAACAAGTGTCAACATTGCCTACCCAAGTGCTTAAAGACTTCACAACTCGTGGTATGCATCTCTCGAGTAAAGGAAGGAATGATCTCTTGCCACACCTTTACAAAGGAATAAGAATAATTTCTTATTCCAAGCCTCCTTTACAAAGAAACTAAACTGTTTGTAGAGCACCCACGATGCCATAAAGCGAAAAGGAATATCCCTATGAGAAGTAGAATGTGACTCCTCCAATAGTTGCAACAGTAAGAGGTGATTGTCATATTTGAAGAAGGGAAGGTTTAGGATGGACGCGTGTTGAAAGTAATTAACAAATTCTAAATTCGTCAAGACCCGGTCAAGTCTACTCTTGTTTCCAAGAGATGAAACCTAATTAGAACATTCTTGATCAATGTTGGTACCACTTTTGGACCAAGAGCAACATTCATGCATGAAACAACTCTCTTCTTAACCGGATTTGGACTTGAATAAACTGCTGTGATGAATGATTGAATATTTTCATCATTGAAACTGGGGTGGATAAATTGTTCATGGGTCCCCAGAATCTCAAATCTCCAACAACCATTATTCCACAAGACCTATAATCCTCCACTGTGTTAGTGAATGATTTGATCAAGAGGGGGTGAATTGATTACTTTTTAAAATTGAAATCACAAAGCACATAATTAAAACAACATCACCAAGTGAGTAGAAGAAAAGATGGACACATCATATTTATCTTGATTTGGTCCTCTTGACCTATGTCCAGTCCTCAGAGCGCCTTAAAGATTTTTTTCAATCCACTATCTGTAACAGCAAAAGGCTTCTCAAATCTGTACAGTGGGAAATCATTCCCCCTTACAATTTTCACTAAAACAGAGTATCGCATACTCTGTTTTCTAACTCAAATTTAGGCTAACAGACTCAAGGTCCCAACCTTAAGTTTCTCACATATTTATAATTGAGAAAAGTTATAAGAACTCTCTTGAAAGAGTAGATATGCAAACATTGAGGTATAGAAGGTATAATGAATGATTTACAGAGAAGCAAATGAATGTAGTAAATGTTGAAGCTTTTCAGTATGTGTGTGTTCTCTACTTCGTCTTAAATGCTTGGCGTATTTATAGTTGAGAGTAATAAATTATTCGTTAGACGATGAGTAAATGTCCTTTACTCACATAAGCCACCATTCTGCTTCGCCATTAATGCTTCATTAAATGCAACTTTGAATGTACGACCACGAAGACAGCAAACAAACGTTAATGCTTTTTGTCTGAGTAAGATTTAGTCTGCTTAATTCCTTGTCCCATAAGTTAACATTTCTACATTTATGAGGGCAGTTGGAATTTAAAAATGTGAATCACAAATAAGGAAAGATTTTGCAGAGCATAGGTGTAGATGTCAAATATATAGCTATCAAATAAAGTAGTGCTCGAACATGACACTTCAATGCTCGAGTATTGATCAGAGAAGGCAAGAGTAAATTTGAATTTCATGAAGCAATACTCTAGTTTTGAGTTCAGTGATCGAGTTTTCATAACACTCTTGAAAACTTTTGTTCAATACTCGAGTTGTTTTGAAAGTATTGGAAAAGCTCTTTGATGCTCGAGTGTTGCTGATTGATGCTCGAGCAAGTTTTCGAGAAGAAATTTGAAGTAAAGTCATTTTGAAAAACTTCATCACTCGAGTATTCAAACACACTACTCGAGTATTGGTAACACTTTTACCATAACTCGAGTTCTCTTATGCAAGTGTTGTGTTTGTTCTAAAAGCGATGCTCGATACTCAAGTATTGCAAACTAACACTCGAGTGTTAACAATACTTCCATTGTACCTCGAGTGTTCTGGTTCAAGTGTTGTGCTGTGTTTTGAAAAAGAAGATCGATACTCGAGTATAACAACTCACAACTCGAGTATTGACATCACTTCTAACACAATACTCGAGTTCCAATTGAAAGTGTTAAGTTACAAAGTATCTAAGTCTCAACACTTGAGTTTCTAGAAAACACAACTCGAGTGTTGTCAATACTTCAACCCTAAGCTCGAGTTCCCACTAAGAGTTTTGAAACAGAATTAGTTTTAATTTACGATACTCGAGTGCCAGCATCAATACTTGAGTATTGGCAACACTTTAATGTTAACTCTAGTTTTTGTCTGAAAGTATTGAATTCTGACACATTTCTAAACCTCAATGCTTGAGTTATAAAACATAATACTCGAATGTTGTCAATACTATCACACAGACTTGAGTTTTAAATAGGAGTAATGAATCTCAAACCATTTTAAAAGCTTAAAAACTCGATTACTGAGGCATATAACTCAAGTGCTTCAACATGAATATAAAAAAACTAAGTTTAAAACAATTTGATACTTCATGATTCCTGTAAGCACAAAATATTCATTTTTACTATCATTAAAACATGGCATCAACACACTGTACCTAGCATCTACTATTTTAAAGTTATCGAAACTAAGAGATTGGGCAATGGTTTGTGCCTCCCCACCACTAGTCCTCGTCTCAAGAATAGCAAGCTCATATTATGATTTTTGACTAACTCCCGAACCAGTCTTGGAAAAAGTTTTACTAGCTGTGGCTCGACTATTCCAAAAGAGGAAATTCATTAAGACTGGATATTAAGATTGTGAGCCGTAGAGCTCCTTTCAACCAACATTGAGGCTTATTCATGGCTACGTTCAATCACGCCTGACGCCATGGTCATCCCATGGGGAAAATTGTCCTTCAGGCTTGCCACATTAAGAACTCTTTTGCAACAACCCTTGAAGGCCCATCTTCATCTTCCTCCATGAGCATTGTCAAAGGGTTTTGAGTCGGCTAACTAGCGTTATTTTGATCGGTGTTATTGTTAATTAGGTCAAGCCTAATACAAGGGGATTTCATCTTGTCTCCTTTATTTTTTTTCCCACTCGGCTTACCTCCCTTCTTACTTGGTCCACCGAGACCCACTTCTTATTAGTAAGGTCATTTCCAAATCTTTGGGTGTCTACGCTTGATCCATGAGCAAACTGTGCCTTCAATAATGTTGTGTATTATGAACCCCTTTAATATCCTCCCATACTTCGCGTCCACTCTATCTGTAGATTGATTGTGTGATCTTCCCTGAAATACTCTCCTTCTTTCTTGTGGAATCCGTCCCCCCATTCTGTCGTCGTACTAATTTCTTCACCAGATTCCATTCTTCGATTATTGCCTTGCTTATCGAAGCTTCTTTGACCAGTGACTCTTCTTTGTTAACCATATCTCGATCCCACGTCGATTGCCCCGGATCATTAATCTTAGGCGTTTCCTTCTTCTGCGAGTACCCTAAAGCTGACATTCGATCCACTTTCCCAGCAGCAATACCTTGATCAAGTTACATTGGGCCCATCGTCGGTGTGGTTTTTCTATTCTGGAACAAATCCCTGTGGTGTCCATATTTCCCACACTAAAAGCATATGAGATGGAGACCCTCATATTCAATATAGTGTTCTATTCCAAAAATTCTGATAGCAAGAGTGATCCGTTTCTTCAAGTCAAGTTCTACATAAATGCGAGCTTGTCATCCTCTCGCCGTGAGATATGTAATCGAGTCCACCTTCAAGGTTCTTTCGATGTGTTTCCTAATCTTGAAAAGGCTTTCAGAGTTGAAGAATTCCAAAGGAATTAAAGGGATCCTAATCCAAGCAGCAATCTTGTGATAACTCTCTGTGTTTCATGGGTTAAAGTTGGGATGCCAACGCTACACTAAAATGTAATGATAAGCCAGCATCCATGGTCCCTCACAGTACACATTATCAATGAAAGATACAACGAAGTCATTCCTGAAAGATATAATGAAGTAACCATTATCATGTCCCTAATCGGGTCTATGATTTTCCAGATACGCTAAAGTCTAGATTTCATCCCCCAGATAGGAATAGTTTGTCTGAGCAATTTAATGATTAATTATCTCCTCCAAGGTACACATCATCTCTCATATTCCTACCGAGTAATCTCCATGGTGGGGATTGATTCAGCATTCTTAGCACTTGGGTCAATTTCGCTATCAGCCTCGGTGTTTCTTGCATCTCCAAAGATTCTTTCAGGCTGTCGATGTACCCTCTCCATGCCTCCTCAAACACATGACTCCCTTTCTTATCGAAAGAGCATTCTTGAGGTCTCGCATCTATAAGCTTGTCTTTGTGAGAGATTGGTAAGACCCAGGATCTAGGTACTCACCAATCCTTCCTACTCTCTTTAGAAGATCATAGAAGCCTAGGATAGGAAAGGAGAATCTCCAATCTCAAAAGAAATTCATTCCATACAATACACTCCTATATTTATAAGCTTAGGGTTGTAACAGATTAACCTAGTGGATACTCAATGATCCTCCTTATTTCTCTCTAACTGACTCCATGACAACTCAATAACTAACCCACTACCTAATAATTAAAATTAAATACTTAAAATAAACCAATAAACAATAAAAACCGTTCTCTATATTCCTCCGGTATCCTATAATTACTCCCTTCCTTGAAAACTGCCTTGCCCTCAAGGTGGGCGACGAGATTCATGGATGATTCTGTCACAGCTTCGAGAAAAGCTGGAGTTGGTTGGCTTCCCTCGTCAACTATCATGAGAAAAAAAGGAGCCGAAGCATCAATGATCAGGACGGAAGGGATCACCGCATCTGGTGTCGTCATACTGAGCTTTTCTCGGTATAGCCGACCGAATGGAGATGCTCAGCTTTGCAGAGATGCACAGGTTCGCAGAGGAGGATTGAAGGTTTGGGCTGGCCGGGTATTCCATTACAGCATCGTGGGCTCGGGTCAGATCCCTAAAAGGTGCAGGCCAGGTTCTGTTCATGCCAGATTTGGGTCCACAAATCTGCAATTTCCTCTCAAACTCTAATGCAAGGCTAGACGCTCGGCAAACCGTGCGAGGCTTGTGGATGCAGAAATAAGCGTCGTTGTCAATGTCCTAGATGAAGGAAACGAACTGAACGGGACTGGGTGAAGCTTTTGATGACCTCTGACATGAACTTGACGGACTTGTTCGCACGAGCTGGATGGACACCGTGACGTGACTGGTGATAAACTCCGACAATGGGCTCTGACACGAAGATTTGGAGGGGTGACGGATGTGAGTGACCTGGACGAACGCAATTGTGAACGGTTCTGGGCAAGTGACAAGTGATAACTGGGATGAGAGGCTTTGCACAGCGTTCTCCGACATGAAGATTTCAGGGCGAGAACTTTTTTTTTAAAAAAACTATATGTGAGCACAAGTAAGTATCTCTTTTAACTTGCACAAGTAGCCCAGTAATGGCTCTGATACCAAAATGATAAGTCCCAGGATCTAGGAACTCATCAATCTCTCCTAATTTCTCTCAAATGCAAGCATATCACAATTGAAAGATAAAAGAAGCCAAGAGGAAAGGAGAATCTCCAATACTCAGAGATAATATTAAT